>OY735230.1:24100700-24123200 GCA_963457665.1 Thysanoteuthis rhombus | reverse complement strand
TTATGAACGCGTTATATTATTTGAATGATCTCCCGTGGTTACACGGAGAATAAGTAAATTGGTCTAGACAGCGTAAATAGAATAAACAATTGCACAGTTTAGGTTCGACAAATACGGTAATTTCGATCCGTTGGTAACTGAGTCACAAATCGAATAATTAAACACACACACACACATAAACACACACACACACACACATATATATGTATATAAGTATATATGTGTGTGTGTGTGTGTGTAATTATTCGACACACACAAACACACACACACACAAACACACATATATACATATATGTATATACATATATATGTGTGTGTGTGTGTATAATTACATTTCTTAATTTATATATATATGTATACGCTTCTAACCCAAATTCTGATCTTATTTATTCTCAATTATTTTCGTCTCCCTCCCTCCCTCTCTCTCTCTCTCTCTCTCTCTCTCTCTCTCTCTCTCTCTCTCTCTCTTTAGCACAATGGTAAGTGCATCACTGCTTTGGAGAGGCTACCCTATCGGTCGCAGGTTCGATACCTGCCGCAGCCCCATTTTCTATTTACGTTGTCTAGCGTGAGTGATACATTAAACGCGAAATGACGAGAGATCATTTCAAGTCAGAGTTTCTATATGATATAACGTAATTTATCATCATTCTATCGGATCGTGTCTTGATATCATATGTGTGTGTGTGTGTGTGTGTGTATCGAAACATACATAATGTATGTATGTATGTTTCAATACACACATAAGGCATTCAAATGAAGTATTTGTGTTCTGATACATATTATATTCAGACTACATTTAAATGCCCTGTTATACGGAATTTTTTTTCCGATCATTAAACAGTATACAGTATCTATATTATATATCATATTGTCTGTACGTTCGTTTTGCTATGAAACTCAATACATTATCATGTATGAAATGCTTACTTTGTTCGTTTTAAAACAAAATAAGGATTCCGGTGTGAATGTCGTCTCGTGTGATTAAACATGGAATAGAAAATGAATTACCAGCGAATATATTTACTAAACTTTGGTACGCTTTGGCATAAGTTTGGGGAACCCAGTTAGGATCGAACCCTGTACAGTCAGCGAAACTTGCTTGTTAACTTCACGTTGTCTAGTGTTGCCAACTAACTCAAAAAATATTTTTGCGATAGTTAGAATGCCAGAAACGCTACATTGAAAAGACCAGTCCTTGCTCCGACAAAAAATATGTTCATTTTAAAAATCACTTCATAAAAGGATTCCACGAATGGAAAAATTCAATTGATACTTACTAATCATTAATTAATCTTAAAAACACAAATATATTGTGAAGGATGTTCACGAGGGAATATACTCATGTAAATAGATGATATTAAAAAAGTCAGATAAGTCAGTGTTCTTACTGTGTCGACCCCGGTTGTTTTTAATTAATATGTTAGACGTGACCCAATTTCCACGGAGTTTATTATGTAAAACATTAAATTAATTAGAAATTTGGCAATTTTTGTCTGTTTCAACCCTATTAATCCTTGGCTGGAGATGGGAAGTCGAACAGCAATTTCTGAATTTTGTTTTCAACTGCGAAGAGAGTCGACAGTTCTATGAATGCCAAAAAGTTTTTCTTCTACACCTAACTTGAATTGGTTCACAGCGTTCGCAAGATAGGGAGGATAGAGAGTAGGCGAAGAAAAATTATTTCAGATTTTTTTTACGTCATCTTATACAGTGTTTATTATTCATGTATACACTTCATTCATATATTTATAACATTTTCACTTCACAATGAATTTATTGCATCTCAGACAATATTTTTCGTTTTATTTTTGATACAATGATTATTCATTTTGTTTCAAACGTTTTAACGGGAATCAATTTGGAAAATGTTGTCAAAGATTGAATATACATACAACGTTTTAGGTTTTGAACACAGTCTGACTTTTTTCTTGTTTGAGTATTCAATTTGTGAGAATCCAGAATAATAGAAGTCGGTGATTGTGAAAGGTAACTGGAGTTTGATTGAACGCTAATCGATTTCTGGATTTAGGGGCTTTCGGACTGAATTGTACTTTTCCCAGTTTTCAAAATAAATTTTTCAAAAGTTTTACTACCAGTTTATCCTATCAATGCACAGAGGGGTAGGCAATTGAATATTAGATAAGAACAGACTGAGATAGAAATGAAGTGGTTGAGATAGATAGATAGATAGATAGATAGATAGATAGATATGAACAGAAATAAACATGAACAAGCTGGGATAGAGAAATAGATAGCTAGATAGATAGATAGATATGAACCGACTGAGATAGATAGATAGATAGATAGATAGATAGATAGATAGGAACCGACTGAGATAGATAGATAGATAGATAGATAGATAGATAGATAGATAGATAGATAGATAGATAGATAGATATGAACCGACTGAGATAGATAGATAGATAGATAGATAGATAGATAGATAGATAGATAGATATGAACCGACTGAGATAGATAGATAGATAGATAGATAGATAGATATGAACCGACTGAGAAAGATAGATAGATAGATAGATAGATAGATAGATAGATAGATAGATAGATAGATAGATATGAACCGACTGAGATAGATAGATAGATAGATAGATAGATAGATAGATAGATAGATAGATAGATAGATAGATATGAACCGACTGAGATAGATAGATAGATAGATAGATAGATAGATAGATAGATATGAACCGACTGAGAAAGATAGATAGATAGATAGATAGATAGATAGATAGATAGATATGAACTGACTGAGATAAATATGAACAGACTGGTATAGATTAAATATATAGATATGAAAAAGAATGGCTACATTCCCATACTCTTATAAAGTTTATTCTATATCCACAATAAAATTGCTGGCATTGTTAGAAAGGCAGACATAGTTGTCTAATGGGCAGGACCTCCACAATCCACCCCACTGACTATGCGTTCTTCTTACTTAAATCTCAAAATTAGAACGCGACACAGACATAACACGCCTACGACCCAAGACACACTCTCTCCACTCCCCATGACTACGCATACCAGCCAGATATATTAAAACTAGGACTAGAGACGCAGCGACCCTTCCTTTTGAGCTTTATCCTTCTCCCTACTCCCTTTCTGGCCTGGCATACTCACACACATTGATGGAATGTAAGAAAAAGGTCTGTTTTTCTCCTGTGGACCCACATTGTTGCTGTTGTTGTTGTTGTTGCTGCTGCCGGTGGTAGTCGTTACATTCCCGCGTAAAATTGGGACTATGCTTTGTTTGATTAAAATGGCGGGAAATATCAGAGTCGGGCCGCGCCCTCCCGTTTTCTGCCTACCCACCCATCTTCCTTCCTTCCTTCCATCGTCTTTTCTTTGTTTCTTCACCTCCTTGAGATTTTATCGAAAGAAAAAGATAGAGAAAAAGCTTCCATATTAGGGGGCAGAAAATGAACGAATAAAAATATCGTTAAAAAAAAAATATAGACGTTAAAGATTCAAATGTTCAAATCACAATGAACAAAAGAGATTAAAACAGATTGACAGACTGACATATAGATAACTTGATCGTTAGATTTTCTTGTACATATGGAATACATGTATGAGAGCGTGTTTATTAATTCAATTTATTCATACTGCTCATATCTATGTATGTATGTATGTATGTATGTATGTATGTATGTATGTATCTATCTATCTATCTATCTATCTATCTATCTATCTATCTATCTCAGTCTGTTCATATCTATCTATCTATCTATCTATCTATCTATCTATCTATCTATCTACAATGGTTCAATAATTCATACTGTAACGAATTCATAAAAAATAGAAGTTACTCATTGGGAAGAAATAAAACAGAAAAAAAGATTTGAAAAGTAAAAAACAAAATTAGATTATAAATCTTTAAACAAATAAATATTGAAATATGATGAAACTTTCGCAACAAAAAAAAAATAAGAGAGAAAAAGAACTTATCAATTTGATACTGAAATATTTGTTATGGGATTGTCACAGTATATTGAATTATAAGTAAATTATGTAAAATATTTATTCATAATTTGATTAAATGGTAATCAGGGGTGAATCCATAATTTTGAGCTGGGTGGGGTCTAAATGAAAAAATATCTTTACATATAGATCCGTGAAAAAAGAAAAAAAAAAATTTCAAACGTCTGAACAGCGATGGTCATGGTTTTGGAGAACTAGACGTATGATAAGGCTGTATCTAGAATCTATGCTTGGGGGTCACAGTGTAATTAATCGCGGGTGAGCGAAGTGAATATTACTTATTTTGTTAAATAAAAAACCCGACCTTTTTCATATAACTATTTAAAAGAAAGGAAACAAAAAAGAAAGTTTTTTGTTGACATAATAATTAGTAATTATTAAATTTTCAGCCCCCTAGCTCCACCGGTGCGGCTTGTACGTGGGTTACACATCCATAACCAGCCAGCCATTTGCACCAACTTGAAAGCTGAAGGAAGCTATATTGACAGCATGGGCGTCGGCTGGGTGGGTAGGGGTCAAGAACGGCATCTGACCTCCCCTGAATCAGGCCTTCTCACCTAGGATGAGGGGCTGTTTGAAAATTCGAACCTGATAGTCTATAAAAGACATAATTGTTCAATATAGACCCAACTTAATTTATCAATATAAAAAGATAGTATCATTATTCGTTGGTAAAAGGACTGCTACCTAGATATATTTGGATTACACCCTTTCAACAACCCCTAGCTCCGAAATATGTCCCCACCCCTGGAAAAGTGGCAGCGGACGACAATGGTTGACAGTTTTTGTGACATAATTGGTTGACGGCTTCTAATCACAAGCTATATCAGTAGAAAGGAACATTCACCAGGCACATTTTTCCTCGATTCTTCTCTAGATTTCAGTTGAAAATTCTCCAAGTGGCACCATTAGTTGATTCTCTATCCCTCCCAGATGATCTTAATTAGTTCAAGTTATTCTTGAATTTTTTCATATTCTGTTACGTAAGTTGATAAACTATTTCGGCATTTCAAAATTCTCTCATATAATTAAGTTGAATCTGATATTATTTCATCCAGTCTTCGCCGTTTATTTTTTCCTCCTTGTCTTTTTTCTTTTATTCTGTCATCCTTCGTTTTCTTTCTTTCTTTTTTTCTATCTTCCTTTCTTTCTTTCTTTCTTTCTTCCTTTCTTTCTTTCCTTCTTTCTTTCTTTCTTTCTTTCTTTCTTTCTTTTTTTTAAATAAAATGGTCTTGAACAATTTGTGACCAAGACTTGGCTTCATCCTTGAGACAAGAACAAATCTTTCAAGACAATTTGGCACAACTCCCCCCCCTCAAAAATACTTTGGGGGTTGATTGAAAAACTAAACCATTACAACCCCCAAACAAGGTCGGTGCTTCCCATCGTCCATGTTTGGGGGTTGTAATGGAGATAGACACTTACAAAAGACTTGGGTGCAGGAGAAAGGGAAGGGGAAGGTTGCGCTGATTCTATAACGGCTCGCTGCAAAACAAACTCTTTTTCGTAAAAACAAAAATGAAGTGGCGTTCAGCTAACATTCGGAAGGCATGAGATACCTGTATATCGAATCAGTTCGTGCAACGATCAGGATCTTCCGTCTGAAGCGGTGGGGTGTCGAAATACAATCTGAACGTCTGTCGTTGCAGTCGAGAGTTCAAGTTTTATTCAGGTGTAGAGTTTAGAGAAGATGATAGGTTGAACAAGAGATTAAGTGCCTTCTCCGGTTGAGACAGGAACCCATTTCGTCCAACCACCTCCGACCGCCCAGAAAGTATAGAACGTTTGAATACCCAACTCTCTCTAACTCTGATTCTGATTGATTTCTTCTTTAAATAGCCGAATCCAGTTTATCCCGACGTGTACCCAAGTCACATGACCGTGTTTTAACTTCATTCGAACACAAGTAACATTGACGTGTCCCATTGAACATATGGCTATGACCTCTTGTGACCAAGCTACGTTGTTGAACTTATTACACTTTTTATTATGCATATTCTTTTTAATTGAGAGTCCCATTCAATGCTATATCATTTGTAGAGTAGGACGATTACATATTACTTCAATTAATTATCAAAATACTTATGGACAGAACTAGAGTTTATTAAATCATTTTACCTCCTGATGTATTTTTAAAGTCCTTTGGTTTGAAACTCCTACTCATTTTCTCATCCTGGCAGAGATTTTCATGAAGACAAAACAGATCTTGGGACCCTTTTCCTGGCCTAGAAACAGATATAGCCCTCTTGCTGGTAAACCAATGTTAACGAGTGGCACGTTGTCGGCTCTGAAGTTCGAGCTTCCGGGCTCTTAGCCAGAATACACGTATTTCTATTTCCAGGCGGCTCTTTCGAAAGTTGGTTCGATCAGGGAAACACCGAAATGAATTTCGACGCATTGTTTGAATTCTGGTGAGTCACTGGAGAAGGGTGTTGCTTACACAGTCTGAAGTTTCCTTGGGTGTTTTCCCTCAAAATCCCTGATGGTCAAATCTAGAATATTTGGGTGTGTTCGAAAGGGCGTTCCAATTTTTGCTTTAAAAAAAAAAAAGGATTCTATTTTTGAAATGTGTGGAACAAATTTGAACAGGGAATAGAATTATTCGGTCACAAGTTATAAGCCCTACTATATATATATATATATATATATATATATATATATATATATATATATATATATATATATATATATATATGTGTGTGTGTGTGTATATGTATATATATATATATATATATTAATGGAGTGTCATTTTTAATAATAATAAAACGCAAATTGTAGCACTGACATGATAGGCGAAAGAGAGAAGAGATGCTGGCTGAAAACCTGAGGAGACTTATTGTCACTCAGCCTTCAGCAATGACCACTGGGCAACCGGTGTGAAACTGTAAATTGCAGTATTACTGCGACCTATGAGTACTAGGAGAGGAGGGCTGGAGACTTGAGGAGACTTGCTGTCACTCAAACTCCAGCGGTTAACACAAGGCAACCGGTGTGAGATTGCAAATAATAATAATAATAATAATAATAATAATAATAATAATAATAATAATAATAATAATAATAATAATCAGACAGGAAAATAGCAGATGCAAAATATACGGAGCTAGAGACGAGACAATCGTCCATATGATGAGTGAAGAAATAGGCATGTTAGGGTTCAGTGTGTGGTCCACTGGGAACTGTGCAATATACTGAGATTTCACCGTTAAACCTATGATAAATGCACAAACCATAATCCGTCTTGAAGAATGAAAATAAAACGATCTGGGATTTTAAGATTGAAACCCATCAACCACTCCAGACTAGGAAACCAAATCAAATTATTGTGAACAAGGATGAACGAAAAACAAGCCAGATAGAGGATTTAATTGTTCTCCCGAACCATATCGTAAAAAGCAAAAAAAAAAAAAAAAAAAAGCAAAAAGCTTGGTAAGCATCTGAATTTTGTCAGAAAACTGAAGAAATTATTGAACATAAATGTGACTGTTGTGCCAATTATTGTCGAAACACTGGGAACAACCCCGAAAAGCCAAGAGAAAAGACGCGGAGAAGTAGAAATCCAAAGAAGAATCGAGACCATCCAGAGAACGGCATGACTGGTAACAGAAAGATTACGGAGGAGAATACTGGAGTATTGAGGGGACATATTGTCACTTGATCTGCAATGTAACTTACCAGTTATTACTGATGTGGAAATTTGATGAGCAAATAATTTTGTAATAAAACTGGAAAAAGGCAAATGTACGATCAACAAACTTCAAAAATGGAAGCCACGAACAGATAAGAGAAGGAAACAACTCCACAAATATTTCAAGAGACAAACGAAATTAAATATTCTGATGAGATTAGATAGAAATGGATGCGAAGAGGACATTTGAAAAGAGAAACGGTATCCCTATCGACGGGACACACCAATGCAGTGAATGCTATACGGAAATATAGATGATGCGTCCTATAGTATATGATGCACTTAATTTAAACAAGCATCGAGTCTAAAAGAACTGTTATCTTCTCTTTTGGAATACCTGACCAAATAAGTGTCCTGATTTTGAAGAGTTTTGGCGCTGTCTCTTACGTTTAGATTGGCCAATAATGTGCACCGTTTCAAGAGCTTATACTTTTTGTGATTCTGTCATTGGAGAGCGCGCTTATTTCTCGTGGGATTTTTATAATGTCCCTCTATGGCTTGGGTTTCTGTTCTGTTGTGGCAGCTTTTATTTTGAGTGTTGAGCTGCCTGCTATTCAGAAAAAATATCATTTTTAGTACGAGAATTCATAATGAAACATTTATTGACTAAAATCTCTTCAAGACTGGACTAGAAAATGATTATATTACGTAAAATGACAGAGGCATCGGATAGCGTATTTCAAATAGGAGTGAGGAATGATAGTATTTGTAGCTTCGTACTGTAACCTCTAATTACACAATAACATATTTCTTAAGTTAATGAGTGTAGGACATACAGTGAGGATTGATCTCACCACAAAGGATTACTAAATAAGATCTCTGAGCAATGCCCTAGGACAAGGCACCTAAAAATTGGTCGGACATAAGTTTACTCGTGTGAGGCAACCAGTGAGTACCAAACTCACAGCAAAGTAATAAAGGTCTATCAAACTAGTTCGTAAAAGAGTTAACCAACCCTACCCCCGCTTAGGTGCCGTCTTTGTACGACATAAAGCTTATTGAGAAATTTCGTGTTGGACATTTTTACAAAGATTTCAATGTTTGAAGGTTTCTGATATTTTAATAATAATTTTGTAATGCTGGTGTAATCATAACATTATGTGAGCAATACGGAAATTCCTAAAGGTCATATGCCGCCTTGGCCGCAAGTTGCCCACGCCTGTTCAAGAGCAAGTATTCCAAATCTATTCTGGCGTAAAGAGTGGGGCATTCAGTGAGCATCGAACTCACGACAAGCAAGCAGTAATGCTCTGGTAAACTTGCTTGCATGCCATTATCCTATGGTGAGGCACCCCTCTGTACCTAGTTATAAATGGTTTTGAATTTCAATTCGCATGAACGCTCTAGTATTAAATGGAAGATCATTGCCTTGAAAATAATTTAGCCATTCCAGGGTCTGGCAGCAATTTATTTCATCTGCCTTCATTTGTCAAGTCATAATTTTTTTCACTATTTTTATATTTTTTATGCAGATGTGACGACTTGTTGATTATGTTTGCTATATTAAATAAGCACACACGCTAATTTCTCATTGTGTTGACGTATTTCTTACTCTTTTCTATACAACAATTAGAAATTTTCCGTATAGTTCTTTTTTCAATTTAGGATTGAATTTCATGGTTATGCATTCGGATAACACCGTGCAGCACGGTTTTTGAACTTTGGTAGTGTGAGTTATTTTCTGATTGCTTACATGTAAAAAGGAGAGTAAATGGTTATTATTTTCCTTCAAAATTTGCTTTTGTGACCAGGAGAGCGTTAATAAGTAGTTGCTTTCCTTACTTTAACTGATTTGAAATATGCAAAATCGCCAATTGTCTCATTAGAAATAAGTATACATCAAATTATCACTATCTTGGTGACAAAAGCAAAGTTCGAAGGGAATGATTGAAATTTTCTGTACTTTTTAACCATAATCAATTGGGAAATAATACCTATTATACGAGAACCAAAAAAGTAGAAAAAATATGTCGCACAGAGTAATCCATGAGTGAAAAACATGTGTGCAATAAAAGTGAGCTTTTATTTCTTTTTGCTCCATTTACAGGCGCCATTGTCAAGGGAGATAATTCAGCTCTTAATAGCCAGCCTCTAATCTGTTCATTCAATCAGACGGCAATTACACAAGAGAATTGCTTAGTGCCTTGGATTTCTTCTGGCAGTAAATTCCTTCTCACATATTATCATAAAAGAAGGGCGGCCTTGTGCCAATTTCTATCACGCCCAACAGTAACATAAAAAATTCAAGTAAGAATATATTATGCAAGCAAAAAATAGAGAAAAAAAAGTACAGGCCCTCATCTCATCCACACATACACAGTGACACAAAACGTATACACACACCACACACACACACACACACACACACACACACACACACACACACACATATATATATATATATATATATATATATATATATATATATATATATATTCCATAGGAATAGAGCAGTCTGGTGGATGAGGAATTAATGCTCCTCTATCCAGGGTTGAGCACTCTTTAAGTGAGTTTAGTCATCCATTGTAAGCTTATGCAATGCTCTTCCATAGGAATAGAGCACTCTGGTGGATGAGGAATTTCTGTGTAAATAGATATATCGCTTAAATTCAGCCTTACTGACCATCCAGTTCCGTAGAGGTAGGATATCTATATATATATATATATATATATATATGAATTGTGTTATATCATATAGAAAATGTTATTTGGAATGATCACCCGTCGTTAATGTATCACTTAGCCTACCTAGACAACGTAAATAGAATAAACAATTAAAGAAAATGGGGCTGCTCTAGGAATCGAATCTGAAACCGATAGGGTAGCCCTGCTAGCATAGCAATACTCTTACTGTTGAGCTAAACATCCACCAGGTATGCGAATGCCCAAATAACTGCTTTCATCTGAAATATTTTCGGTCTATTCGTTTCATACAAAGCGGCAGTTATGTATTAAGAAATGGATATATATGATCCGACAGAATGATTATGGATTGCGTTATATTATACCGCAACATCTATGAGAAATGATTTCCTGTCGTTACACGGTTAGTGTATCATTTAAACAGCCACCGGCAATGCAAATTTTTTGAAGCAGTTATTTCTGTCGGGTCATATATATATGTATCGCCTGAAGAAGCCACCAAATGGCAGAAACATGAATATGTTTGAGTAGGGAATCCATTTCACTATTTCATTATATATATATATATATATATATATATATATATATATATATATATATATATATATATATATATATGATATTTGTGTGGGTGCGCTGAATAGGCGGAATTGCTAAATTGGCAAAATCTATTTATTTTCTTGAAAAATAAAATTTGATTTCACCCTGATTACATAAACTTTTGATCGTAAAAAAATGTTGTTTTGTATCCTTGTCTTCATTAAATAAACTTTTGATCAAATTTGAACTACGGATTAATTTATTTTTGGTAAAAAAATTGAAACTTTACCAATTGGGCAATAATATATATATATATATATATATATATATATATATATATATATATATATATATATATATATAAAACTAGGAACAAATTTAAAATTAGTTTGATGTGAAACAACGATTTAGTACCAGACTGAATGAGTGGTTCACACGACATGAATTTTGATTTGTAATTTGCTTTTGTTTATATTCTATATTTAGTATTGTCTCGGTCTATACATTGAGACCTTTTGAAATAAATATCAACTACAAGTATACATTTGTGCCTTGTATTGAATTTCAATTATATATATATATATATATATATATATATATATATATATATATATATATATATATATATATATATATATGTATATGTACATATATATATGATTTGAATGAGTGACCGTTAGATCCAGGACGTTTGTATCTCTCAGGGTAAACAGTTATTGGTATTCTTTTCATAATATCATCAGAAGAAGCGCTTGATGACTATTTATAATGAAACCGGGGTTTCAAGATAGATTCTATCTGAGAGAATATATTGAAAAAAACAACAAACTTAGGAAAATATTTGCTGTACGGTATTTCAATGCTTATGGCGTCTCATCAGAAGAATGGATCGGCATCCCTTGCTTAGGAATAGATTGATATATATATATATATATATATGTAGCATTTTTTTGAATAATCTTGTTATTATGTTTATGTATAACTATATTCATATATATTCATAGCGTCATTTTTCAATTGCCAAAGTATTTTCTTTTGCTTACACCGCCTTTCTGCGGAATTGTGTATTCATTCGTATCAAGTTGATGCAAAAGTTTCCTGAATTTTGAAGATGAAATCGTATATTTACATACATTCATAGCATCATTATTCAGCCATCAAAATTTCCCCTTGGCTTTATATGACTCTATGCTACCCTTCCGTTGAAGTGCATACAATTCATCAAAGTCTAGTTAAATCAAACTTCCCATCACAGTTCAGATTTTATAAGTAATTTTTATGAGCTTGTTTTTGTTTTCTTTTTCGATATTTTTAACAAGTAGGTGCCGCTGACCAGACTAGGAATATCGCAGAGAGCGAAAACAAAGCGTTGACCAGTTATGTCGAAGAAATGACACACGTCTCATGCTGCAGGTTTTGGGGAGGGTGACACGTGATGGACCAAGAATTAAAAACAATATTCAAGTTTCATTTTGTCAACTTGGTTTTATCACAAGTTCGAGGGGAGCGTTTTCGAGCGAAAATTCAAATCGTCAACTACGACAACTGTAGTTGATCTCAAGCTAACATATTTTTTTGCGAAAATTTAAATAGTCAACGACGACAACTGAAGCTGATCTCAAGTGTGTGGTTTTCAGTCGTAATTGTGACGTCGTAGGTGGAAGACGTTTCTCGAGTTCTTCTATTGCAATGAGGATCGTAAACCCGAGCCATCTCTCGGAATAAGCATATTTGAAATTTCTTATCATATTTTATCGAACTCCAAAGTTTTATCGCTACTTAAAAAAAATTGGTCTCTTATCTATTGGCATTTATGTAAAACAAAGAAACTCGTAAATGACACCCCAATACCAGGGTTATTCAAAAAAATAAAATTTTGACTCACAAAAAAATTTTCACCATCACTGTCATAGTCTGAGGCTGTCAGGTTTGTAGGATACGTTGCGTGTGGAAGAACTTCCCATCCCAGCTTCATAGTCGTTTACTGCGTCACATTTGTAACCTGAGGACGATGCAACAAAATCACATATCTCTACCCTGAATAAGGTCTACTGTTCCTCTGCATCGTTCAAACAAGATAGTTGCCTGCTTTACCCAGGGCCGTCAGATTAAGTGGGTCCCTCAAAAACAAAAATGAAAATGCAAGGCAAATCACAAAATTCACGCATTAGGTCCGCTTATTTTGCTTTTCATTGGAACTGATAAATTATACGTACGCACCAAGGTTATATGAGTTATATATCTGGAGTAAATAACAACAAGTAGAATTTTAAGTCAAGACAAATCACAATCAACATTGCCGTGTTATTATGTACTCTTTAGTTTCCATAAACAACAATAGGTGACTTTACAAATTTTTAATTAATTTATTATTGTACAAAGGGGTCCAGGGCAAATGTCCCCCCCCCCAATCCGGCCCTGACTGTAACGCTGCACAGTAGCAGTTCGCTTCTAGCTGTTCGAATCCCATCAAAAAACTGGGCAGAGCTTTCTCCCACCCCTGAGATTCCATTTAGGTTAAAATGATGAAGGCTGTCTGGCATCTAATGTATGAACGATGAATTCCACACATTAATACGCATGCAATAATTAGAGATTGCTCAAACAATTACACAATCTTTTATCCAAAATACTGGGAGGCAGACTTAGTATTGACACACACACACACACACACACACACACACACACACACACACACACACACACACACACACACATAACTCATCCATTGTAAGCTTAAGCAATGCTCTTCCATTAGAATATAGCACTCTGATGGATGAGGAGTTTCTGCGTTAAAATTAATGTATCGCTTAAATTCAGCTTACTGACCACCCAGTTCTATAGACCAGAGGTTGGATACTGGCTTCCAGATCCGTTGTGAGGGTTTCAATTCTGCCTCGCGGTCCTAGATGGGATAAAAGTCTATAGCCCCACTGAACAGATGTAATTCATCGAAACAGTCATATATATATATGTATGTATGTATATATATATTTATATAGAAAGAGAGAGGGTGGTAGTAATTTGACTATGTGGAAGATTGTGATGGTGTATTTTTATTATCATGAAGATAACGTTCACAAGGCTTGGTATATTTTGCCGTATTTCTAATCAGAACCTCTTTTGCAAAACAGAAAACCATTGCAAACGCAGTCAGTCAACTTTTCAGTCAATATAAAGCTGAAAAAAAAACAAACTGGAAATCACATGTATGTATATATGTATGTATGTATGTGTGCGTGCATGTGCGTAAGTATATGAGCATGCGCCTATCTATGTATAATCTAGGTATGTACATACGTAATACTATATATATGTGTATGTGTGTATGTGTGTATATGTATGTTATAATAAGGAAAGAGACAATGTGGGAACTGAGTTTTTGAAAAATTTCTGTATTCTGGTGACGTGATTTGCTTTCCAAGAAGAATTTTCAAATAAGAATACAAAGAAGTGGAAATGGATAGAGGAAGGATATATATATATATATATATATATATATATATATATATATATATATATATATATATATATATATGCATCATTATATTAACATATATTTATATAAATTTGCATTATATAAATATTCCATGCCGATATATCTATATATGTGTGTGTGCACGGGCGTGTGTGCGTGATCCTTATATATATATATATATATATATATATATATATATATATATATATATATATATATATATATATAATAGTAGAATGTGGATACCTATGTGTGTGGTTGTATGTAGTTAACTCTTCTGCAGATGTATCATCAGGCATTAATTTGGTATATACTGTTTATTACTTATCCAGATACGTACGTAAACGCACTTTGAAGCCACCCACGCACTCCCTCATAGTATTTGGTTGAACCATTACTCCACATCTTGCTCAATTATATTAATTCCTCTCATCTGAAAATACAATAAAAATAACTGAACAATTGATCTTTCAACCAGGCATATGTCTGAGTGCATATGGATATTACGAAAGGCCATGGGTTCTCAGCGCCCAGGGGCAGTTGCCCGATATCCTGAGTGAGGGTAGGGCATGCTCATTAACTAGCCAGCATTTTATGCAAGAGGAACAATTTTGCTCCCTTCATACCTGCGCCCAAGGGCGACTGCTACCCACTTCTTCCCCCTTCTGGGGAATGTTTCAGAGTAAATCATATACAAAACTGCAAAGCCAACTAGTTTTCTTTACTAATTAGTGGCACTGTTCTTGGTATGCTACTTATTACATTATTGACTAAACTTAACTTAGTGCAAAACAAGGCTACGAGTGTCGGGTAACCAGAGTGGATAGAATTCATAACAGTAGTAATTACCATTGCAAGACACTTGTGGCACTGGTATCCCTCGCATTCCGAAAGTTGGCTTTACTCTAGTTTTTCGCTTTTACGAAAAGGTGAAAAGCGAAAATAGCATTTGTTTTGCAGCGAGCCGTTAACAGAGTCAGTGTGCTCTCTCTTCCTCTTTCCCCTACTCACCAGTCTCGTGGGTATCCCACAATTCCAACCTCCGTAATTTTTTTAGGTCTTGCAAGTCTCAAAAATTGTTTCTTCTGAAATTAATGGTAATTGCTTCGCTTTACGCCTTGTTAGCTTACGAAATGCGTTTTTGGTCACCCATTTGTATAGTGAGGGAAATCTTTATTTATGAGGGTTGGCTCATTCTGAGAAGTGCCGGTGACCAATCGATTAGCAGCATGGAAAATGGAATGAGACGAGCCGAGTTCAAACTCTGGCAGAAACTGGCACTTATGCTCTTGGGAAAAGCATGAATCCGTCTCCTCACTTTCAAGCCATAATTATTAATAGACATTATAGGTTAGGGGAAAATTTGCACTCCTTCATATCCGCGCTTGAGAGCAATGGCCCCCGCTATTCCCGCCCTTGCTACACATCTGTCATGAAGTGAGTTACGCCACTTCGTATGCTGGTGGCCTCTTCGTCTATTTCACATATTGCAACCCTCGAAGAACGAACTGAGTGCTGATAGGGGTGGCTGATGATGTAGCCAGCGTAAGGACACCATTAATTTTTTCATGGCCTGGTCTTGTACAAGGCCATGAATACGGGAAAGTCAGTGAGGATTTCGCCCAATACACCAGTAATAGTCAACGAGATTAATTTGTTATCCATTGCTCTACGGTAGATGTCCATGGGTCTTTGCAAAGCTTAACTTTGTAGAGCACAGGGCCGCAAGTGTTGGATAACCAGTGTGGGTCGAACTCACTATAGATAAGATAATGTGCGGGACCAAGTTACAAACCATTGCTCCACAGCAAAGCTCCTTCCTCCCTCTTACTATTTTAGTTTGGCCTTGTTTTTTTTTCTCCAGCCAACTCATTCTTCTTCTTCTTCTTCTTCTTCTTCTTCTTCTTCTTCTTCTTCTTCTTCTTCTTCTTCTTCTTCTTCACGTCATTCCTTTTCATTCACACACTTTCTATTAAAAACCATCAACCTAGGTTTCACCAGTTTTGAAGTGGGTCTAGCTAAGTATATTTCGTGCGTTCTGACTGCACCAGTAGACCTATCCAAACTCAAGCATTTACTCCCCAGTCTGTCCAGAAGAGAAAAAAAAAATTCTTCCCAGAATACCCTCCTCCACCTTCTTACTGATCCATCAAAATGCGAGAGAAATAACTATTATTGTTCACCCCAATTCCCAATATTGTGATTGATCACCCCGAACACAACCTGCTGCCAAAAGCCGTTGATCACGTGTCGGTTTATATTGAATGACTTCTCCTTCCCTCCAATCCGTCGCTTTCCCTACTGTCAACTGCTCCAATTCCATTCTACCCGCTCTCCCTTTGTCTCCCCCCTCTAACTTTTCGCCTTTTCTTTCTGTCCCTCCCTTTGAAAACATTTCTCCTTTCTTCCCAACCCACTTCATTAATTGTCCCCACTCTCTCTATTCACCCCCAACGCCCTCGTTCCCCCATTCTTTTTAGTCATTAACTTGTAAACATTACCTTTTAACCATTCGTTAGTCAATTGCGCCTTATTTTACTTAATAACCAGATGCAATTAATTCTTGTCACAGACTATTAACCACAGAGAATCATTAGAAGTGAATGAGTAATTTGGTAAGAAAATAATAGGGATAGACAAGCCTGGCTGCAGTAGGGTTAGACCCCACTCCTACTATAACAACTGGAGATGATTACTGCAACTTTTTATTGTATATAACACACACACACACACACACACACACACACACACACACAAACATATATATATATATATATATATATATATATATATATATATATATATATATTGGAATGAAATAAGTGCTTGTGTGTATGTAAGATGAATGTTCGTTGATAGACGTGTAAAACTTGTTAGTTTGGCTCTGTCGGTGAGAGAGCCGGCTACCAATGTCTTGTTTATGATTTCAAGTCACGGTAAGGAAATGTTAATTTTATTTGAATAAGATGAACCCTTTCGTATTCCAAGCATAAAATTTAGTAGATTTGTAAGACTTGTCAATTCAGCTCAGTCAGTAAGAGACACGGCTACCAATCAGTTCAACGTTGGTGGGTGATAATTTTTACTCAATTAAATTTGGTGTGGGTCGTCCTTGTTAGGGTAAACAGACGAAGTCAACTCCAGGGTGAGATTGGAGTTTGGTCGTGACAAGAACAATCCTCACCATATTTTGGAGGGTAAATTCGCTTCTGTTTGTCTATCCTGTCACGATAAACCAAACAGATATATTAAATTGACATCTCCCTACCATGATCAGCAATTGCGACCGAGTGATTGCTAGATGACCCTCTCATCAACTGAACCAAACAGTCGAGTCTTATATATTTATACGAAGTTATTTATTAAATGTACGATCATGGTGAAGGGTGGGTAAGAGAGTTGGTGAGTGAGTTTTATGGGCAAACCCCTTACTCTCCACTGTAATTCTCCAGGCAGTAGCAGCAAAAGAGCTGTTACCGCTACAATGTTGCCAACTCAAAGAATGTTCCCGCGGTAGTTTGACTGCAAAAAAGCGTTGAATAGCGTCAAATAAAAAAATTGCCAATAATCTTATAACATGGCCAAAATACTCTAAAAGGATGCTAAAAATGTTCAAAAAGGGTTAAAAAAATGGTCCCATTTTTTTGAGCACGCCCGCGTTAATTCGGCGATTATCGCACCGCCAAACAAAATTGGCAACTCTGTACATCCATTCTCAATCTCAACAGGGTTCAAACACAGGTCACCCACACATACAACACGTCCCAGTCTATCTCTCTTGTTTGTGCGCACGCATTTCATAAGCTATATTCAGCAAGGCCTGAAGCCTAAAGCCCCAAATCCTTACCATCAACATATGTGTCCTAAATCGCTCGAGTTCTGGAATGCGACCCAATGACCTGGTAGTACAGGAACGACCAGACAGGAATGTCACACCCTCTCACCATGGGCCTGTCCCTGCCCCTGCCTTCCATTTGCCCTCGCCTGTTGCCCCGAAAGAAGGTAAAACAGTACCGTGGGAACTCGGTACCACTTGCTCCGTGTGATGATTTTTATCTCATGACTGTGGTCGGTATTGGTTGAATGTTGGATGGTCATAGGTGGAAGGGGGGGGGGATGGTCGGTGGGGGTCTTGAGAGAAAATGTACGACGTCCGGCCACACACGTATATTTTTCCCAGGCACACAAAACCCTCTCCCTTTCTGTCTTAGTCTCTCCCCTTCTTCTCTTCATTACACATACACACACGCACAAATAATCACACTGCTGGCATATAATATAAACGTGTGTGTATTTATCAGGGCATCTGTCAATCTATCTATCTATCTATCTATCTATCTATCTATCTATCAATCTACATTTATAGCTAACCTAGTCTTTTAGGCTCTTCTTTTCTCTCTTTCTCTTTCTCTCTCGCTGTGCACTGGTTGATATATGGAGGTAAATTCCGATCAAGAAAAGAAAAATGTGGGTTAATGACTTTTGACAGGAGAAATAAATCCAATATTAGACACATTAGTTCGACGACGTGTAGCTTTGTAAGTCAAATTGAATCACATCCTACTTCTCAACATCTGACAAAGGATATCCATACATATACAGACTATAGCGACCAAGTTTGTTTGATAGCTGTTTGCATGTTTATTTGTCTGTTCATGTCACTGTGATAACATACGTTTTATCCTCCCCCTCTCTTTGACTGTGATTACAGAGAGGAAGAGAAGAGGACTTGTGTGGCCGGCAGCTAAAGTGTGACTAGCTGCTGTTGCTGACATACTCTGCTGTCACTGTTTGAAAGTTTTACTCTCTTCCTCTCTTCAAGTGAGACTTACGTGACAGAAAACGATGATGAAAAGATGAAACATTCCAATGTATCAATATATCAAAAGACGGTACAAAAACTCCCGTCATTTTTTTACATGTACCAACGTAAATTGCGGGATATAAGTCTAATTTTTAAAACCGAAGGAGCCAACCTATACGGCAAGTGTATAATGCCTATAAAATGTATTGGCTAGAACAAGAATATATATATATATATATATATATATATATATATATATTTATTAATAATTGAGTCATATATATATATATATATATATAGAGAGAGAGAGAGAGAGAGAGAGAATATATACGGCGAGTGTATAATGCCTATGAAGTGCAGAATAAGAATATATATACATATACACACACACACACACACGACTCAATTATTAATTTAATATACATATATATATATATATATATATATATATATATATATAACTCAATTATTAATTAGAGAGAGAGAGAGAGAGAGAGAGAGAGAGAGAGAGAGAATACCTTGGAGGTTTTAAGCGGGACAGAAAGAGAGGGGGAGAAAACTGTAGGCCGGCACGGTATGTAATGCACTCGGGCGAGTTTGACTGAGTCCTAACTGGTGGTTTTCCAATTCAAATTATGTGCGACAAAGTCACCGAGTTCGTGGTTGTGTCTGTAGAGATGGTGTTTTGCGTGTGAAATCAAGGATACATGAGATATGAGGAGTGGGAAGACTATTCTGTAAACGATATGTGTTTATTTGCGTGTAAAAGTTAATTTATGCTCGGGAGGGCGGAAAAAAAAACCCTTCAAATTCTCAAATTCAGGTACGCCTGAAATAGCGCGAATGTGTCTTTGTATCTCGTATTTTACATTACTGTGGAAAGGAAACTAGGCTACACAAGAACCGGAAGTGAGGAAGTCATGCATGTTCACACATACACACACACACACACGCACGCAGATACATACATATAGACAGAGACAGATACACTCACACACATATATAACAGTATATAGTTATGTAGATATACATATATATACACCGTTTTGTAGCGCTGAAGAAAAAAAGAGGTTGAAGTCCCCGCCACCGGGAAAAGTATTGAAATTCGATCAATTTCTGAGACGTTATATGGAATGAGCATATGGACATATCATGGCTAATTTTTCTTATCAATGAATTGTTCAGATAGAGAATTTTGGCCGTTTATATGGATCAGAGGTCGGTAACCTACGGCCAGCGGACCAGATTCGGCCCACAAGGGAGAAATATCGGAATACTATGCTAACATTGGTTTTTAAGATTCTCCAGGTCTTTTTATAGATTCAGAATTTGCCTTGATTAGAATAAATTGCAACTAAATATTTTTTTTAAAAATTACTAATTGGCATCTCGAGTTAGCCCAAAATGATTTCCGATCATGCAATATTCTTTTGATTCGAGTGACAGTATAGCTAAATGCATTTCGATGAATAATTCCTATATTTTGAAGCGCCTCTACGGCATTTTTCTGGCCTGCCTTCAGCTCATTAATATGCGACCCGGCCTGCAGACGCCAAGACGTAACCATGCTCCGATATAGCAAATGAGGGAAAGCCAAAAGTGAGGGAACACGTTTCAACACAGTTTCGCTCCCACTGGCACTACGCCACTGTATGTATGCATATATCCGTAGTGGAACTTCGCTGTAGTGTGATGGATAGTAAACTGGTCTTGCATTTCATCTCTACTGATTAGTGAGCTCGATTCTCTCTGGGAGTGCGATACTCGTGGATTTTTGTCAAAACTAAAGTTAAGTTTAGTAATTTGCTGGCCAACAAGACGCGTGTTTTATAAATGTATTTTTCTGATCACTCCAACTCAACTTAACTGTCCATTTCGAGCTTAGATTAACAGCCCCCTAGTCATGAGACCGGTGCATTCGACGCAATGTAATATTTGCATAGCTTCCTTTTCTAAAATGTACCTCCTTTATATCGGCGAATATGGTACGCATATATTTGCAGCCCCCCATTGCTGCGAGGTAATGGTAATTGCACACGCACACATTTAATAATGGGAGATAATTTCATACATTTCATTCATTGAGAATTTCAAAGTATTGTAACGCATTTATGATTACGCCGGATTTTATATCCATTCCTTAATAATACACTCATACAAATATATATATGCTTGAGTGTATGTGTATGAATGGCTTGGCGTAGCGATGGAAGATTTTTGGAGAGTTTGCATTGTGCATTGGAGCTTTGAGGGGAAGTGCAACGTATCCGAACCTTTAATACTAACTAAAAATATCTTACCAAGGGCAATGGTTTCTAAGTCCCTTCAAAATACTTCCCCTGGGATCCCTAACACTTATCTCAACATTCTTTCCGCTTTTCAAAGCAGTCTGCAAAGTCCTCCTTAGGGATCGCCATCAAATGCCTCATTGCATTTTCTTTAATCTCTTTAATCTCTTCCATGGTCTGAGATCTCTTTGGGGAAAGTCAGAAGTCACATTGGAGCCAAATCAAAGTAAACATTAAGGCCCCTTGGAATAACAGTTAACAATTTAACCTCAAAGATTATTACTATTGTACAAGATTAAACTTCACTGGGCGCCCCTCTACTATAGCCTTGTACCAGGCATGATAAATACTAAGGTGCCTCATCGTAGGTTGGTTTCGCAGTCTGCTGAAGCATGGTCGAGTATCTCATTACATTACGAGGGGGTTCAATTTACAATATAAGTTTATTCTAAAATCAGTCCCTTACTCTGTGCCCGGTTTTTGAGAAGAAAACTTGTTTAGTAATAACAGTTCAACAAAAGTGGAGAGAAGTAACTTGATCATCGATCACCCTTTTTTTTTAAATTGATCACCCCCCTAATACGTCATGCAACCAGGAGGAATGGGTCATGAGACAGTTTCTATGGAGTGACAAACCAGACCTATTTATCCGTGAATGATTCATGAAATCTTTGACGATATAAATGATGTAGGTAAAATTTGCTTTTTAGGTATTGTATTTGGTTTCATCTGGACAAATTTCCTCGTCTTCGCCCTCCCCGAAAAAAACCCCATAACATTTCGGTTAATGCACTCTTCAGTCTTCCTAGAGTGCTTTCTGTTGAACCTTGTTTTTAGGAGGCATGAGCTTTCTCTGCCACATCTAATTCTTACCCACACGAGCTGCTTTTCACCCGCGCAACAAGGACTCGAACCTTTACACGAATGGAACAAAATTACTACGTTTACATATACGCAAATACATATTTCCATTTGCTGATTTTTTTTTTTCTGATTTTCTTTCTCCCCATTGACTAGTGAAATATAATTGACCTCACTCTCTATCTGGATCGACTTGTCA
>OY735230.1:24025700-24098200 GCA_963457665.1 Thysanoteuthis rhombus | reverse complement strand
CACGAAATCTTCAAAAAATACCCTCAAAATAAGCTATACATGAATAGAAAACATACTAAAATAACACAACCAAAAAATAATCGTGAATAAACGAAACAGCAAAAATAAATTGCAAGTGCACGATCACTGGTGAATGCTCTTTAGAACGAAACAATTGCACCTTAAACAGCGTAATTCACAAAGCAACTGTAAAGTCCATTGAAGTACCAAACAATAGCAAATCTTACAGAGTAGCGTCAAACACTAGTTTCAAAATCAACTCCAATGTACACACACAAAAAAAATCATTCAACAATGAGGGATACCAAAACGAAGCAGCAATATCCAAATACGTATGGAATGAAAAATAGAATAAAACTCTCACGATGAAATGGGAATTATATCAACAACACCATTAAAAAACAACCCGGCCGGCAGATGCTAAGACGTAGAAGGAAAACTGCACTTAATAAAATTTACAATAGAAAAGTCACTACAAAACAAAAGAGACGAACTAACAGGAAATTGTAGATACGTATTTGAAGACTACAACAAAAGAAACAATGAAAATTCTAATGGCTAGATTAACATCACTAATCAAACTAAAATATGAAACTAGAATTGGAAAAAACAAGAATGAATAAAACCCAATTGAAATAGAATTGATAAATAAATATAGTAAACAATTGAAACAATATCATACTTGAAACAATTAAAATAACCTAATGAATTCAATTATCTAAAAAACTTTTGTATATGAGAAAAAGAAAAAAAATACAGAATGTAACACGACATTGAATATAAAATTTTAAAACCCCAGATTTATAGGACAGAAAATATCACAAAAAGATCAACTCAGAATTTAAAAAAGCAGGAGATTAACAAACAACAAATGAAATAAAGTAAAGAACATTAACAAAAATACAATTAAAAAATGAATTGAATGAAAAAAAAAGCCAGATGTAAGGGATGTGACTTAAGACTAACTAACAAAAGTGAAACTAGTTGATTGAAAATAGATTTCGCCAAACAATTTAGTTGTGGTACCCATTAGTATAACAATTATACTAACTTTTCATATGAAGAACATTGAGCGCTATATCTGTAAAATCAACATCTAACTCCCCCCTCTCTCTCTCTCTATATATATATGTGTATGTTTGTATTGTGGGTATGAAGTGATCCAACAGAATGTTGAGGAAAGTGATTGGAAGGTGAAGAGAATAACTTGAGAGAAAGCAAGCATTACATCTCAAAATTTGTTTTTATCATTCCGTGGGCATGTTTAAATGCATTTCGACGGGTGCCAGTCATCTCTTTCACTGAAGATTTACATGTTTTAGGTCGAGAAAAGAAATAGGTAGATATCTGTATTATTTGGTTGTTTAGTAGAAGCAGGAGGGGAAGTATTGGTATCTGTGTATATATATATATATATATATATATATATATATATATATATATATATATATATATATATATATATAGAAAGAGAGAGAGAGAGAGAGAGTGTCATCCACAGACAACTGTTTCGATGTATTTCATCTCTACAGTGTGGCTATAGACTTCCCATTATCCAATCCAGTACCGCAGGCAGAATTGAAACCTTCACTTCAGACCCGTTGGCCACCGATATCCTACCTCTGGACTACGGAACTGGACAGGCTGTAAGGCTGAATTTAAGCGTTATATTTAAATTACACAGAAATCCCACATCCACAGGGTGCTCAATTCCTATAGAAGAGAGAGAGAGAGAGTGTGTGTGTATGTGTATGTGTGTGAGTGAGAGAGAGAGAGAGAGAGAGAGAGAGAGAGAGAGAAAGAAAGAGAGTCTGCAACCTCATGATGAAAAACGAATATACATTTTCAACATAATGTCCTTTGACTAATCCAACGTTCCTCCATTATTAACATAGATCGAACATCTTACAGAGAAAATTCAAGTGTTCAAGAAAATGGTAGCAGAGCAATGGTTTCGGAGAGTGAAGGTGTTCTAAGGAGAGACCGTCAATGCAAACTGTCTGCATCGACGTTATCATAGATTTCTTCAGTTTTCAAGTGTCTCTCTATCCATGTATCTATGCGTTCAGGCTATGGAGCGAGAGGGCTAGAAACATTTACTTCTTAAAATGTCTAGAAAAAAAAAGAAAGATTCCTTTTTTTTTTCCAACAAAGCCCTACCCAAATTAGGTTTTCAGTGGGGGGGGGGTTAATTTACAATGTAAGTTTATACAGAACTTGCCCATTAGTTTGGCTACAGCTATGTTCACGTTTGATTTTTGAAGATTTTGACTCTTTATTGGTAACCATCGAACGAAAAGCGAGAGATGTTACTTATTCATAGATCACCTACTTCTTTTTCAGTTATTTTATTGATCACCCCAACACGGCATGCAGTCAAAAGACATTGTTCATGTGATATTTTCTTTTGAGTATAACTAACCAAACCTGTTTTTCTTTGTTATTTGCCTCTAAAACCTGATTGTATATACACAAGGATATTTTATACAGCCTTCTTATTCCATTATGACCCAGCCGTCCAGGGTCGAATGTTGCTGCGCTCATCTCAAAGCCGGAAGTGCATATAATATTACCATCATGCCTAGGCATGACCGGAAGTCACCCATTAGACTGTAACAGAAGCTGTCTAAGATGGAGAGAGAGAAGGGACTTTTCAAATTCAATGGTGCGTTTCGGGGTCAACGGATTCTCCAGTGCAAAGAGCAAATTCTTTGCTAGCGAACGTCTGGGAAATAAGAGAGAGAGAGAGAGAGAGAGAGAGAGAGAGAGAGAGAGAGAGAGAGAGAGAGAGAGAGAGAGAGAGAGAGAGAGAGAGAGAGAGAGAGAGAGAGAGAGAGAGAGAGAGAGAGAGAGAGAGAAGGTCTTTGAACCTTTCTACCAAGAAATACTATGGTTTTCTGATGAAATAGACAGAATAGACAAGATATACAACAAATAAAATGAAACAAAAACAAACAAATGAACAAAAAGCCAGAAGGTACGTGACTGTCTTTTTACCTACTTCCTGTTTCGTTAGGTTGGAGCCGGAGACCGGATTTGATCGGATAACTCCGATAGCAACAGGTCATGAGAGGTTAAGCCGGATGACATTCTCAGACAAATATACATTTCTTTGGTTCGTTTGTCTGTAAGTTCACCCGGATCATCCGCTGCTGGTACGAGCGTTGTCTTCTGTTAACACTGAACGAGAAACGATTGTAGTCAATGAATTGGGTTTCCTGCAGGACTAAAAGGAAAGTGTTTATGACAAGCGAATGTTTGCCCTAAAATAATTGCCTCTTGTGTTAAACAATTATTTTAGGTCCCGAGGGGTAGAAATGCAAATCCCGAATTTCAGATTCCCAAACTCGATTGTCCTAAACGTTGGTTGGTCGTCTCTTTATTTGTTTGAAAAACTAAAGAAGACAATTTGAGTAAATGTACAGCCCTTTTTTTCATACTTCTAAAATAAGTGTGATGGGGATATGTTTATAGAAAAAGCATGTATTTTAAATGTAGTATTTATTTACGGTAAGATTTAGTATTTACTATATATATCGTGTATTTGATTTATGAAAAAAAAAGGACTTTACGTACAATCAATCATATGTGTACGATTTATGCGAAAGGGGTATTTATTATCGATGAATTTTTATTCATTTTAATCTAGGTATTTAGATTAACATAAATAAGTAATTGTATTATTCAATTGCGTAAAATCATTTATCATTCGATGGCGTGGTTCATTTTTACATTTAGCGTAGATTTACAAAGTGAAGCAGTTACAATGTAATTTATAAATTTACTTCCGTTTTTTTTTTTGCTTAATTCTTTGTTTTCTTTGCTATATTTAACATGTGACTTGGAAAAAAACTAATGAAGCTCAAACAATTATTTAGAAATATTATTTTTTCTAAAACTTCGTTCAAAAAAGCAAAATTGATTTGTTTCAATTAAATCTTTTCAAGAACTTCATTTTTTTTCCACAAAGCAGAAACGCTCTAAAACATAAGAAAATTAACTTTTTTTCTAATTCACTCATTCCTGTGGGGAAGTAGGGTCTTACGGAATTAAACCATAAAAAATTATTCGCATAAAGTTTTTTTTTGTATTCTTTCGAGGCGGGACTTTCGTATGTCAGAAGCCATACAATTATCTTTTTATCTTAATCCAAGTACCTGAAATGAAATGAAAATAAGAATCATTTTATTATAAATACTCAACAATAAATCCCTTTTTTATAAATCTTATGCTCGATATATATATATATATATATATATATATATATATATATATATATATATATATATATATATATATATATATATAGAGAGAGAGAGAGAGAGAGAGAGAGAGAGAGGGAGGGAAGTGAGAGCATATATATATGTATATAATCCGACAGAATGATTATAAATTGTGTTACCTTATATAGAAACATATTTGAAATGATTTGCACGGTAAATGTATCACTAGTCCTAGACAACGTGAATAGAATAAACATTCAAATAAGTTTCTATATAATTTAACGTAATTCATAATCACATATATATGTATATTGTTGATACCAAATTTTATCCTAATTAAATATCACTTTTACGATTGATACTTTCTCATAAATCGTAAAAAATACCTCCATTGCACTAATATAAAGTTTACCAGTGTTTTTGTAAATAAATAAGGTATGACAAAAAGGTCTGTTCAATAACAGAAATTGCCTTCCAAGTAAATGAAGAGTTGGGAAAATGAAAAGTCGGCAAATCAACGTTCGGGATAATTGAAATCGGGAATTGAAAATTCAGGACTATGAACCTGAACCAGACCAAAGATGTGCGGTCTTGCATACACACAGACAGACACGCACACACGTAGAAGAACGATCTATTCACATATAATTGTCATTGATAGTAATGGAAGAAGAAAGACGAGAAGAAGAAAAATAACAAGAAATGTTCATGACTGGCGATTGGTAAATCAGGTTTCGACATATCGACTCGTTGATGTTTGAAGACAAAACAGACTTGGGTGCGACATTTAGTCGACGTAAACCCGACGGTGGACTGAAACACTGAACAATGACATAACCTCAGAGTGTAGCAGATGCCCGAAAGTTTAAGGTGAGAGAGTAGATTATGTAGCACTTTCTCTGTCGGTAGAAAAAGAAAGAAAGATAAAAAGGAAGAAAAGAAAGAAGAAAAAATTGACTTTAGCACGGAGGGAGGACTGAAAGAAAATGAAAAAAATGAAGGACTTTGAGAGGAGAAAGATACCGTTTACTCTTTCTCCACATCTTCCTCTCCTTTCCGAGTCATTGTTTCTTTCCTCCTTTTCTTTCTTTCTTCATATTTCTGAAGAAAGATTATAAAGGAAGGAAGAGAAAGTGAGTAAAAAAAAATCAATAAATAAAGGACAACAGAAAAAAGAAAGAAAGAAAGAAAGAAAGAAAGAAAGAAAGAAAGAAAGGGAGAAATATAAAAATCAAAACGAGAGAATCTGGAGAAAAAGAGAGAGAATGTCTTTAAGGAAAAAGACTCGGATAAAAAAAGACGGTTTGAAAGAAAGAAAGAAAGATAGAAAGAGAGAAAGAGAATTCATGCACAAATAAAGAAAGAATGAAAGAAATAAGAGAGCAAATGAGTAAACACGGACTCTAAGATGACAGAAATATGAAGAAAAGAAGAAAAAGAGGATAGAAAGAATGACTCTGGAAGGAGAGAAAGACGCGGAGAAAGAGTAAAAGGAGAAATGAAATAAATAACGATGTAAAGTTAGGAAGAAAGAAAGGATAGACTCCAAGATGAAAGGAATAGGAAAAGGAAAGAAAGAAAGAAACATAAAGAAGAAAAAAGAATTGATTCTAAGGTGAGTACAATGCAAGAAATGAAAATGAAGAAAATAAGAATACAAAACAGAGTACAAAATAAAGAAAAAATATAGAAAGAAAGAATAGACTCTTAGAGGAGAGGAGCGCAAACAAAGGGTGAGAAAAAAAGAAGAATATAAGAGTACAGAATGAAGAATAAAGAAAGAAGGAACAAACAATGAAAGAAAGAAAAAAAAGAAAGAATAGTAAAAAAAAGAAGTGTTGACAGAAAGAAGTGATGAGTATGAACAAAGAAGGCAAGAAAGAGTTATATAAGAAATAAAGTACAAAAGAAAGAAAGAAAGGTGTACAGAAAGATTAAAGAAAAAAAAAAGGAAGAAAAAAGGGTGAGAAAAACAGAAGATAACAGAAAATAGAGCAAAAAAAAAAAAAGAGGGAAAATTACAACGAATGCTGGGAGGTAAAGGTAAAAAGAAGTAAAAAGAGAAAATAATCAAAACTGAACTCTTGGAAAAATTAAATCCCCCAAAAGTACTACAAAAAGCGTCGGTAAAAAAAGGTCAATTCAAAGACATTTATACAGGATGTCCCAAAAGAAACCATCAATTTAGAGTAGTAATAGGAATTAAAAAGAACAAGTCTCGTTAGTCACTCAATAAAAACCGTCCCTTGACCATTGTATTTTAGTAGCATATCGGGTTAGGGGTGATCAATCAAAAAATTAGAAAAAAGGGTGATCTATCAATAAGTTAGTTCTTCTGCATTTCGTTGGGCGCTGATCACTAAAAAGTCTGAATTTTGAAAAAACTAACTTGAATGATACTAGACAAAAACCAAGGAATCAATTTAACATAAACTCACATCGCAAACTACCACTAAAAACGTATTTAGGAAGGGGCATTAAAAAACAAGAAAACCGTTTTTTTTTTTTGAAAACGTGTTGGAATTTTCAGCCAGCCCTATACCTCAATTGGCACAACCTGTACGCGTGATACATACTTAGCCAGCCAGCCAGCCAACCCAACTTGAAAGCCGAAGAAACATACGTCGACAGTTGTGGTTAACAGTTACTAACATGAAACAAAAACAAAATAAGCATGAATATAATGGTTCGTAAGACATGAATATAATGGGTGTCCCTAAAGTAACAATCCATTTTGGTAAAATGAGAGCTGGGATTTGAACCACTGTCAATGGCATTATTGTATGCATAATTTCATAAAAAGGTGCGTGTTTTGTTTACATTTAAATTGCTCAAAACCCATTTGAGTTGATTTTCAATTTCCTAATTTTTGTTTTTTACAGACTTGTTATTGAGTTTCTTTGCAATGGTTCAAAAACTCACATCCGAAATGCTTACCACCGAACAGATGGTCGATGGTCACTTTGAGATCTATGGAGACATTGATGGTCACTATAAGATAGTAGAATTATTGAAATAATAAAATTGAGACTGTATTCTTTCATGCATTTATTCAATAAGAAAAAGAACAGACTCACTTCAAAACCTGCAATGTTGTTTACTAAATTTAGAGGGTAAGACCAAAACACACACACACACACACACACACACACATATATATATATATATATATATATATATATATATATATATATATATATGATACAAATCAGGATATTATACATAATATATAGTATTATATATATATAATATGGTATAATATAATACAATATCCGATGTGTGATGGGTTTATTTCATGAAGTGCTTAAAAATTGAGGATTAAGTTGATCTAGAGAAGAGCTAGAAATATAAACATGTTTATGTAGCAAATCCTTGATCCATTATATATATATATATATATATATATATATATATATATATATATATATATATATATATATATATAGTAGGTTGTGGATTCCAGCTCTACTCTACAACAACTCAACTCCATGAGTAAAATGTCGTATGTATCGAGCACTCTATGAAATAAACCCATTGCATTTCAGAAGTGGCTTTATATTATTGATATATTATTATATTATGTTATGTTATACTGCTAGCCTGATTTGTACCACATATACTCTGTGTGTGTGTGTGTGTATATATATATATATATATATATATATATATATATATTAAGAATTAAGAAATGGATATATATGATCTGACGGAATGATTATGAATTGCGTTATATTATATCGAAACTCTCATTTGGAATGGTCTCCCGTTATTACACTGTCAATGCATCACTTGGCCTAGACGACGGAAATGTGTAAAACATAGAAAACAGATTAACAGATATTGGGAAATGACATAGATGTTTGGAAAAAAATTGTCTTAAAAAATATATTTAGTGTTTAAGCTGGAAAGCTTCGCAGACTATATATATATATATATATATATATATATATATATATATAAGATGTTGATAGATAGATAGATAGATGGATATGAAGTGTATACACTAGTTATGAACATTGTATAGTCAGCTCAAAGAAATAAAGAAAGACTGTTTAATACTATTTTTCTCTATCCTTTATTTTAAACTGTCTTTTTTTTTGCTTTTCCTAATTTTTTCTTCTTCTCTCTCCTCTGTAATCCTCAAACAACTTAGCCTCCCTTTCAGTTCGCTTTCACACACCTGACCGCCGACAACTGAAGAACTTCGGTACAATTTTCAATGGAATGCATTTTCTTGTTTTCCAATCACGCTCTCTCATTAAACTAACAAGCCTACTTCCTACCCTTTCATTAAACTATACCTTTTTTCTTTCTCTCTCCCTCTCGTCCTCTCATATGCTCTTATTGAACTACCTAACTAAAAGGAAGCAAAATTCCCCCCCTGTTTCTTTCTCTCTTCACTTCCTTTTCCTTTTATTCCTTTCTTTCTCAAACTTTCTTTTAATTTCGAGAATCCATCCCCCCGATCATATATATATATATATATATATATATATATATATATATATATATATATATAGTCTCAAAAGCTTTACAGCTTTAAACACTAAACACATAAAAAGAGTTTTTTGCGCCACTCCAGTCACCAATTTCCCAATATCTGTTAATGCAACTTATGTAATCAAAAATAACGTTTTACACATATTTTGATATCATGGTGCTATGTGTGAATTTTCTCTTGTTGGGATCGTCGGTTGTTTATCATGTAACCGTTTCGGGGATCTAACAACAAAACAGTTACATCAATATGGCGCCCTGGCAGTGTTGATCAAACACTACCCCTTTCAATCACATATTCGCACATATATATTATATATTTTACCCCTACCCTACACAGAACTTGGCTCTCAGTAGGACCGAGTTTAAAAGATATATTTACTATGCACAATTCCCCATCCACCAGAGTGCCCCATTCTAGAGTTTGAAGAGCATTACCATGTAGCTTTTAATGGACGAATTGCCTTACCTGAAGAATGCTCAGCCCTGAAGAAGGGAGCGTTAATAACAATAATAATTAATAATCGTGTCATCCACAGGCAGCTGTTTCGCATTATTACAACTCTTCAGTGTGGCTATAGACTATCCAATATCCCATCCAGTACCACGAGGTAGGATCAAAACCTTCCCTTCAGACCCAGAGGCTAGCATTATATATATATATATATATATATATATATATATATATATATATATATATATATATATATATATACATATTAATGCTCCTCTATTCAGGGTTGAGCACTCTTTAAGTGAGGTAACTCATCCACTGTATGCTTATGCAATGCTCTTCTATAAGAATTGAGCACTCTGGTGGATGAAGGATTTCTGCGTAATTTGAATATAAAGCTTAAATTCAGACTTACTGCCTGTCCAGTTCCGTAGTCCAGTTTGGTAGGATATCGGCCTGCAGGTCTGAAGTGAAGGTTTCAATTCTGCCTCGCGGTACTGGATGGGATAATGGAAAGTCTATAGCAACACTGAAGAGATGTAATACATCGAAACAGCTGTCTACGGATGACACAATATATATATCTATATATATGTATATATATACATATATATATATATATGTACGCGTGTGTTCATATATTTAAATTATTCTTTTCAATTTCCTATTATTATCATTTTTATTATTATTTGCAATCTCATACAAGTTGCCTATTATTATTATTATCATCATTATTATTATTATTATTATTGTTGTTGTTGTTGTTGTTTCTCAAAATACTTAGGCGACACTCTGCACACTTACCTGCATACATATTTACATACATATATCATTGTGTCTTCAACCGTCTGTCTGCGTGTATTCATGTGATATTTGAAACAGTCCAAAAAATTCTTTTGTTTTGCCCGATTAGTGATTCTTTTTTTTTTCCCCAATTGTTCGGCGCCAATCTTTCCTCCATTCTTTCTAAGCGCTAATTCCCTAATTTGTTGGTGGCACGTGGCTAATGCGTTAAAAAACTAAATACTTACCAGCCTTAATACCCACTCGTAATCATCATCTCCCCCCCCCCCAATTACGCACCCACTGCACACACCTAGAATTTACCCTAGCATCCTTTCGTCGGCTTTACCGAACCCTCCAAAACCTATCTCGTCTTTCGCGGCTACTCCATTCTCAGGGTTGCCAGATAGTTGGAAACGTTTCTGGCCAAAACACGCGGAAAAATGGCCAAATGCCAAAATTGTTTACAAACGCAATGGAACCACTGCAGCCACCAAAAGTGGGTTCTATTCTTTTTCTATTCTTATATCGGCATGTGTTTGTTTGTTTTCCAGCGCTCCTGGTCATACCGTTTTATATACAGACAGAAAATTGGCCAATAAAACATGTTTTTTTTTAATTCTTGAAAAATACAGTTTTTTATTGTTGTTTTTTTTTCTACCTTTTTATGGCCATATTTTGACGGGTAGAGTTTATCAATAACATCTAGCTTTTCCAGAATCTAGATGTTTTTAGATGCTTTTTTTTCTCTTGCCTTATTTTAGATATTTTCCGACGAAAAACGCCAGTAATGTTATAAATAGAATTCATTCTAACCATCTTCGACTGATTTTCTTTACTTGAAATTTAGACGCAACAGTTGTTCAATTATTGACTGTGATAGCGAGTCATTCTATAATTAATTTTTATTAGATGAAGCACTGTAAATAATTAGCATTAAGAGAAAAGAATCATTCTGCTATTTACATTCATTTTAATTTTTCTGTTGTCTTTTTATATGATGATGGCCTGAGTAATGAAGTTACGATTACAGGAATCAACTGAGAAATTGAGATGACGGTGAATAGTAGTATTAAAATAATAATAATAATAATAATAATAATAATAATAATAATAATAATAATAATAATAATAATAATAATAATAATAATCTTTTATAAAACATTGCTCTACTGAAGTACATAGAAAATAGGATTTAATAAATATACTACAACAAAAAATGTCAAAATGGCCGAAAATCTAAATATGGCGAAACCAAAAAGTTCATGGCCAGAGCTTATTAAAAAAGGCCAGATTTATCAAATTTGGCCATAAAATAGCCAAAGCGGGAAATCTGTAATCTTTATCACATTTTTTTTTGTTCTACGTACCTGACACTTACTTCCCTAGAAATCTTTATTGTCTCTATTAATTATTTTCCTCTCTCTCTTTATCCTTCACCTCTCTCTTTTTTCTTCATGTCGCTTTCTTTTCTTCTTTTCTTTAAAAGACCCTCAACTCATCCCCCTTTAATCCTGATACAATCACCTCTGAATCTCCTCATCCTTCAACTCCTTACTTCACTGATAATCATTCATTTGGCAACACATTTCGTTCTTTTTTAAACAACATTTCATTTTCCTCCTCCTCCTCTCCTTTCTTCTTCTTCTTCTTCTTCTTCTTCTTCTTCTCAGAACACATGAATAACCTTAACCCAACAACAGAGATTGACCTGTCCGTTGTGAGTTGCGGTGATTAAAAAAGGTTCCCCAATTTTCCAGTGGGGTGATTCTGAGAGACGAATGAAATGTCCGACGAGAAACACGAAACCCTCGGTAACCTTAAAATGGTCAGATTGATCGATCTCTTCATATACGCAACTATCTCAGCCAAGCACCACGCATAGTCCCCTTTAAGCCGCGTGAGTACGCACGCGCAGTACACACGTTTTGCGACCAGAACACAAAGGAAATAACGTTTTCACAAAAGATTTCAAATACTGTTGATAGCTTACCGAGTTTTCAGTGAAAAAATATTGATTTACGATGTCGAATTCAAAAGTGCGCACATACTATAGTCATAAGAGAGAAACGAAAGCCATAAGATTTTTGCGCGCACAGACCATGTACAAAAAGATTTTTTTTAAATAAGAGGGGGCTTTGTCTGTCTCTATCACCTCTTTAAAAAATACCACCATTCCTTCTCTTCCCCAGGGGACCCAAGCTTTCCGTCTCTTGCAACCAGCCTTCGACCTCCTCCTTCTTCACCTGTCTTAATCACGTTTTCCCCCTCCCAACTCTCCATCGAAAAGAGCAACAATCTGACTTGCCCTATCCCGATACACGAGCCAGCCAACCCAATGATTGACAGAATACTAACAAAAAGAGCCCTTAACCTCCTTCACAACGGTACGCCAGTCTTTCAGATTACCCACCACCGCCCCACCGAGTTCTATATCAACCTTGGCATCTTTGGCAATCTAAATCCAAAAATTTTAATCCTCTAGTCATCGCCAGGGACAAGGGCAATGGGAGATTATCCTGAGCAGGCTTTATTGCGTTAGTTATTGGAACTTTGTTTAATTCTGGGCTGATTAGAGAGATGATCCCCAAGCGACGCTATCTTGGCGGTCGCCGCAGGGCTTTCGACACGTACAGACACACTCTACACGCACAAGCACTTAAATTAATATACTTGCACGCATCCATCTATCTATATCTATCTCTGTCTGTTTATATCCATCTATCTATCTCAGTATGTTCAGACGAACTTGATAACAACAACATAGGCGAGTATACTTGTCCGAATAATTCATAGAATAATGACAAGCTTGGCTTCTACTTCTATTCTGACAGAAGATTATAGATGAAACCTTTGTATTGTAAACATGATAAATAAATTCGTAATAGTAGAAAATTATATATATATATATATATACATATATATATATATATGTAATACATATATGTATATATATTTAATTATTATATGTGTATATATATATTTAATCACTATATGTATATGAATATATATATATATATATATATATATATATATATATATATATATATATATATATATATATATATATATATATATATATATCATATGTATTTATATTTATTAGTATAAATGTATTTATTTATTAGAATGAATAAGACCCTGAGTATTTTCAACATGAATTTCCGTAGTTATGCAAGAATTGTAAGTTTTGCTCAGTCGGCAAATGAGTTGCCGACCAATGACTTCCTCGTAATTTCAAATCATGATAGGGGAATGTTAATTCTATAAATGTATCTATTCATTTGAATGAAACAATCACTTGTGTATTCGTATCATGCTTTTTTTTTTGTCAAATTGTCTCAGTCGGTAAGAAAGGCGCCTACTGATCACATGGTCGTGATTCCAAATCACAGTAGGGAAATGGTGATTTTACAAATAGGTTTGGTTTAACGTTAGGAGACAGGCAAACATACACCCTCAAACTATTTTATTGTTGGTACCAAAGGGAAGCAAAATCGACTCCAGTCTCCAACTTGGATTGGAGTTTTAAAAAAATACTTCATCTCACAATTTCAACTCAATACTAAGAAGGTCGGACATAAAAACATGTAACAATCAAAGCAACAAAGATAAAGGAATGAGTCCCAATAATTCCTGGAACAACGGAAATCTTTCATGTTAAATATCAAGGCAACAATTGTTATTATATCTCGGAATTTTTGAGATGAGGTATTATTATTATTTCCATTAATATTCGGACCATCCTCATCTTTGTTGTTTTTCATACAACGTTTCGGCCGTTGCACTCTACGGCCTTCGTCAGGTATCATCTGGGAGATTTTTGGGAAGTAACGAACTGAACCCTTTATTTATTCGGTTCGTTACTTCCCAAAAATCTCCCAGGTGATACCTGACGAAGGCCGTAGAGTGCAACGGCCGAAACGTTGTATGAAAAACAACAAAGATGAGGATGGTCCGAATATTAATGGAAATAACAATTGTTATGTTTGGGCTAGTATCGCTAAGCCAGTGGTTTCCAAACTTTTTTGAATCACACCATCCATAGAGTTGAAGTTTTTTTCACGGTGCCCCAAGTCAGAAAAATACTGAACAGTTGCATTTATGTTAATGTGGTGAGGTTTGTTAGACAAAAAAAAAAAAAAAAAGAAAAAGATAAATAAATAAATAGATAAATAGATAAATAAATAAAATAAAAATGAATAATTTAATTCAAATTGATGCAAAAAAGTTACATATTTGTTTCCTCTTTTAATTATCATAATTACTAGTGGGATGTGAGAATCAGTTGTTCACCTCGCAGTTTCTTGAATCTTGGAAACAAACTGGAGACAACCACGTTCCACGTTGATTTTTGTACGATACATTTTATCAGAACGACCACCAAAAAGCTTTAAGGGCTGAGTGATTGGCGATGCCCCTGTTGGATTTCGCTTTCTATCATAGTAGCCATGCACCAACAAATCGAATTACGCCTAGAATTATCAATTTTTTTTTGAATTCCCTGTGACACTCCTGGACGCTGCAGCACACGTTTTGGGAGTCACTGCAGTTAACAAAAGGCTGTTGGGATAATTTTTACTCAATTGCACTCACGTTGCTGGAAATTTTACAACGAAATATCATGGTAAAAGAGTTAAATTGCTCTTTAACACAACGACATTCTTTATTGCTGGGGTCCAAAACCCTTTTTGTACCTCGGATCGGTTTAATGTTATCCATATTCTTGCAGACCCGCCCACTGAGGTGGGGTTAATCCCAAAAGGATATAGATACTTAGTCAAGTCCAAGTCACTTAGAAATAGCTAATACACTTAATTTTCTTCACCCACTTTTGTTCGGACGATCTAATTTCTTCTTTAAATCCTTGACGTTGTCACGACCTTTCGGCCGATTCATTCTACGGCCTTCTTTAGGTGCAATATGTAAAAACTGGCAAGTTGTTAATGATTCTTCTCGAAGTTATAAAGAATACAGTTAATTTCGTTTCTAAAAGAGATCATATAATTCGTGATAATTATAACCAGGGAAATGATTTTGTTTTGTTTTTTTTTTTGTTGCAGAAATATTGTTATATCGTTTCCCAGCAGCCCGGTACCACATGGTCCGTAACCCAGTGGTTGGGTACCATTACATTGGAATGAAGAAGAAAAAAGAAAAAAAAGAAAGAAAGGAAATGACGTCATTAATAAGCCGTGGCTGACATTGTTTTTTGATTGTTCTTGATTTCTCTTTTAAAAATACCCCGTTTCTCAGAAGCTGATGGAGTTAATAGCAATCATACTCCAATTATTTGTAATAATAGATAGTTATAATCGAATGGAAACGTTTGATAGAAGAGATGTGGTATAGTTGAGCCAGTTTTTCTACCCTGTCCTGTTTTTGATTTTGAAGTGCTTCGGAACAGGGCATCTGAAAGAGGGTGAGGTGCAGCTGGTGCATCACACCTGGGCTCAGAGGGCCAAGTAGGCCCCGATAGGCCAAGGAAAGGGCCTGAGAGCGTCCTGAGTATTGAAACTGCTAAATCGATACGATATGTTCATTTTGGTTGACACTATCGGTCACCGATGGATGAATATATTATGGCAAGGTAAAAGGGTCATAGTAGATAAAAACTGGATGGCTAAAAGATGAGGGTGTTTGTGCAGTGTATATATTGAGGGCAGTGGAACCCCTTACAAAATTCCTCTCGGCAACCCAGCTATGGAAATACTCTCTGGCCTCAGCTCGTACAGAAATTATACATCTACTCAGTGAATTAGTAGTTCAGCGTCAGAAAGATAAGTATTGCCATTGGTCAAGAATTAATGCAAGAATTGCAGACAGAATAGGGCTATTATATGTTCTAGGGCAGGGGCGGTCCAAAAAGTTAATAGGTGCATGTTTAGAAGGGTGGAGACTTTATGGTGCGTGGAGCAGCCTGATGTTATTGTCATGTAAAATAATTTTCCGTTCACCGTACGAAACAACGGCTCTGGGGTATTGTGTCTCTTCAGTGTTACTAATTTAGACACTTGTATCTAAATTTAGTTATATCTAAATAACGAAAGTCAAAGGTGATAATTCACAGGAACAGAAGCTTCAAACTCAACTCTGCAATGCCTTTTGTGCTGGATAATATATCTGGCGAATGTCAATTTCGTATGACGGCCAGTTGTCGAGTAATCGCGATGCACACACACACACACACACACACACACACACACATACATACATACAAACACACACTTTCAATAGTAGTCAGATAATGTAGAAACGTTGCTAATGATTTTACTATAAAAAAACCACCATGAATAATTTTACCATTGAAATGCTTTGGAGATCAGAAAGAAAAAGATGGTGAGTCATTATATAATTTTTCAAGAGAAATGTTTTGAAAATAAGGAAGAAAGACGTAGCCATTAGTCTGGGATAACAGCAAGCATTGCTGACGGAATAGAGTTATATGATATATAATGAAAATACGTTGCTAATGATTTTGCCCTAGAAAAATAATGAATGTAATTTTACAAGAGAAATGCATTGCATATCAAAATTGTCAGTCGTCCGGAATTAAGGCAAGCATTAATTACAGAACTGTACTATTATATGTATACCAAGCACATTCGCATTGAAAATGCCTGGGTTATTTATGTAAAGATTTGTGTAAAGCTATTTCATTTGGTAATTTGTTTTTAATAATTCAAATATCCTGATTCTAAGTTTTTAAAAAGGTTTGAACTCAACTCAAGCCACTTCAATGCGTGAGCAGATATGGAGTCTTAAGAGTTTCTCTGGCGTAATCTTCATTGTTATCTCATATCAGAAGATGAATAAACCAATGGCATCTTTGAACGCAAAACAGATAAGAAATTATTATGTATGCTCATAATATGGGTTGATAGAAATGCATTTTTTATGTCACAATGATGATATCTTGAAAAAGAAAGAAAAACAATTGTCAGCGATCAAAAAATAAAGCAAGCGCTACCGACAGAAGAAAGCTATCATATAATATATATTTAGATCTATAGAAATTGTAAAAGTCGATGTTCTTACCACGGCTGCTACGAAGATATTAGCAAATGTACCAAAAGCTTAGGCCAAGATGAACCAAACCGTTCATAAAAGTGCTAAATGAAGAAAAATATGTTGAATATTAATTATTAAATCAAAAGGAATTAATCAAACCAAACTCAATGATAACCCCAAAGCTCCATTTTTGTGTTCATTTTATTCCTTGCATGCTTTATGCTAAACTGTAGTAATACCTCCCCTATTTCGGAATATGAGTGAAGTTCATAGGTGCCTTGTTGAAAGGGAAATACGACATATATCAATAAAAAAGCCATAAATGAAAATTTGTATGTTTAATTCTATAATTGTTTTTCGTGTCGTGTCCTCTTATAAATTGAATCTTATAATAGATTGGTCCACAAGAAATAGATATACTGAGCTAGTAAAGCAATATAATGGATCTACAATGAGATAGACTGTTACCATTACAATGAAGAAATCGTCATAGAAAAGCTGACCATTTGAAATTAAGATAAAAGAAGAAAGTAAGTGACTTTATTTTGCAATGAAATAAATTACATCTTTTTTTTAAAAACCAGTTTCTTCCTCTGACGTTTTTTTGCGCAATATCAATGGGGATTTTTGTTATACAACATTTCGACTTGGGATTCTATGTCCAATCATCCTTTGAAACAGACTTAGTTGAGTTGAAACTTTAGACAACTTGAAATCAGAATACTTGAATCATGGAAATAAATTGCCTAATGAATGACCTTTATGTTACTCAGTGTCAATCCATACATGAACAAACCTGTAATTTTTTTTACAGGCATATGTTTATATTTTGATACGTTGTCTGACTATTATATAGAATTCAAAATTTTTTTTAAATTGCCAAAACGTACCAAATTTTCTTACCGTAGTTCGAAGCGTACGAAAAGGGCTCAAAAGTGTCAATTTGGTACCAAATGAATAAAAATTGGCAGTTCTTATTCTTACAATAACAATATCGTAGTCTCACACTGGATTTAATTAGTCAATTTTCTTCTTTGTGTTAGGAAGACGAGTTATATAGGATTATTGTCTGTGAGATTAGTCAGGATTTAAACAAAAAAAATTCATCCCCTAAGGATCTTTGAGCTATTTAGAGCTACTAACCCCACACTCACAATACAGCTTATGTATTTAATATACATTTAAACGTATGTACGCGCGTTCTATATATTTATGTTAAATAATATGTTTGATACATAAGGTGGCTTGTGATGACGCGGGTGATTTAATGCGATTTGCCCGACGCACGCGTACGAAACAAAAAGCGTCCCGCCATAAATATAATCCTTGCATCCTGCCCCGCGAAAACAAAAACGCGCCAAAATAGAAAGAAAAAAAGGCGCCAAATAATCGGACAGGTGTTTGAGGCGGCTGGCTAGTTGCGCTAGTAATGTTAAAATAGGAAAAAGAGATGGCCTGTGGGGTCCGCACTGAGACACTGCTTAATTATCATTATGGCGTTGTCTTTATTATGAAGTGCGTCTGTAGCGTCGTCACCAACAGGTGCATTACATTGAAAGGCAGAGGAAGAGTTGGAGGAGGAGGAGGAGGAGGAGGTAGGAAGACGAGGTTGGAGGATAAGGGAGTGAGGTTAGGCATGTGTCTGATTATTATGTTGGGAAGAAGAAGAAAAGATGAAATAACAGTAATTAGCTGAAGACGGAGAAGCGAGCGTGAAGGTGGAGGAGGAGGTTGAAGAAAAAAATGATAATGAGGTGAGACGGGGTAGAGAGAGAGAGAGAGAGAGAGAGAGAGAGAGAGAGAGAGAGAGAGAGAGAGAGAGAAGGGATGTCAAGAATCACAACACCAGCACCAACAACAATGCTATTAATAATAGATGGAAAAAGTAAAGAAATTGATAAGAAAAAGAAAAGGAATGCTAGAATACTTATACTATTGTTCTTAAGAGAACCAGAATAAGAAAATATGTCGTAAAACATTGAAACACCATAGCCACCATAGGTGGCAAAGGGTTCTATTTGTTTTTATGTACATGTGTGTTTGTGTGATCCAACACTCCTGGCCATATCGTTTTGTCAGTAGATTCGAAAACTGGCACCAATACTCCATTAGACTCTTTCTAAAAATGTTTGTATTTTTTCTTTTTCGGAAAATAAAGCTTTTATGTCTTTTTTTGGACCATATTTTGATGGGTTTAAAATCAAAATCTAGATACTCCAGAACCTAGATGTTTCTAGATTATTATCATTATTCTTTTTACTTTATTTTAGATGTTTTCCGGTGGAAAACGCCAGTGATGTCGTATAGAGAATTTATTCTGACCATATTTATTCTTTGATAGAATTTTTCAAATGTTGACGATACGGTTCTTCAATTATTGACTGTGATGAAAAATTATCAAAATAATAACTCCAATAATGATGATAATAACAATGATATAGATATCCCTCGTTTTACGAAAAAAATCTAACGAACAAAGCTTCGAACTGAGTCCGTGAGCATCTGAGATTTAACTCGATTTATTCTGTGTGTCTGTTACCAAGTATTAGAAGAAGCCTAAAAAAGCTCATACAGGATCTAGCTTCGCATAAAATTGGCACGCAAAAAAGTTATTTTGGGGTCTTGGAACACTGAAAATTTCCCATGTATGCCAATGGTAACTGATTTTTCGCTTCGCACCATCTCCGCTTAGAAAAGTTTCATTGGAACGCTTTCGGATATATATATATATATATACATATATATATATATATATATATATATATATATATATATATATATATATATATATATATATATATATATCAGGAATACAGTATAATATAATGAAGTATCCGATGTGTGGTGGTTTTATTTCATAAAGTGCTCGATACATTCAACGTTAACTCAAATTAGGTTGAGTTAGATTTATTTCATTATATTTCATCACCCCCCCATATATATATATATATATATATATATATATATATATATATATATATATATATATATCGTTCCCAGACCCCAAAATAATAGTCTTAACACAACTTTACTCTACCGACTAGGCTATCAGCGCCTTCGGAGTATATGTGTAAATATTTACATCGTGGAGCAGAGACATGGGTAATTCAAGTGCGCTATTTCGAACTCCGGCTTATCGACGGTTTGATTAGCTACTTGTTAGATTCCGGTGCCGAACGAAATATGTTTCCAAATGAATTATTTCTATTATTATCACATGTATATATATGTGTGAGTGAGTCCCAAGCATTTCAATAGTTCGCTTGACGTCACTATTTCGCTCGCAGGAAAGCAAAAATAACGATCACCGTTTTGATATGCTGTGAATCGTTATAGAGGCAGCGCACTGAATCTCCTACATCCAACTGCGCCTACAAATATCCCAACCTTCGATCAGTTTAACATCACTATTTGGGGTCTGGGAAGGCTCAAAATGTTTCAGCTATAGATTCTTGGTGATTGATTCTTCGCTTGACGTTATTTTGAATTACCAAAAGTGAAATAGGAACGCTAGACTTTCGGATAGCCGGGTAAAACCTGGAATCTAGACCATGCCAAAACCCCTCGATGACAGACTAGGGGAGTTGAGGATTCGTCGAAGAGTTGGTTGGGATGATCCAGACCACGGCAGTGCTTGGGTCTAGAGAGTACCGAGAAAGGTGCTGGAGCTCTGAGGAGACTTGCTTTCAAACAATCCCCAGCAATAAACACTGGAAGTGAAGATGATCCAAGCTTCATCTCAGACTTACCTAACACAGACATTAGAATGGCGTCGAATGGAAACCGAGCAGGTGTGGAAGCAGAGGTACAATATCTATCTTGGGGGCGTGCCCGCCTCACCTCTGTCTCCAGAATCGCACGATTTCCGAATTCGATGCTAATGAAGCCAGAGCGAAAATTGAAGCATTTACTCCTTGTTATGTGTCAATGCTCAGTTTGTATCGGGTAGTGTTTACATTTATTCAGAAGAGACCTTTTTTAGTGATCACAGTCCAGCAAAAGGCCAGAGAGATGATTTATTAATTGATCAGCCCCTTTTTTTCAAATCGTTTAATTGATCACGCTGAACTCGACAAAAAAGACATTTGTCACGCAGCGATTTCTATAGAGTGACTAATCAGACCTGTTTATTTACTTTCGAAAAATCATCATTCAGTTTTATCCTTTATTCATCTAATAGGATTTGACTCTTCTGAGCCTCTTTAGTCAGCCTTTAACCCCCTAAACGTATCCCGTTCCACGTAATCCCCCTTTTAAAGTTCTTTTCTTTTTACCTATTATATCGCATTGAATACATTGTATTTCATAGAGTTAATTAGTACAAATTAACTATTTTGTCTCTTTACGAATTGACACAAAAGCTTTACGTCAAAACAAACAAAAAAAAAACACGCACGTGTTTCTGTTTTGACGCCAGATAACACTACTCACACATGTATACCAACACTACGAATACACGTTGGAAATGTCCTCTTGTACACACAGTCACACGTCGAGCAGAGGACAAGGTAAAATGCGTCGTCATTTGTTCACGTGGTCTTGGAACAATCCCCAATCACGTGAACTAATTAAGACGCATATGACAGGTATGTGTCAAGGTCAGTCAAGTGTGTAACAGCTTTTACCTGTTACTACGACTTTACACAATTTTAATAACAAGCTTATCCTCTCACAGGGCTAATGGATATATATATATATATATATATATATATATATATATATATATATATATATATATATGTTTTCACTCCAAATTCTCATTTCGTTTTTTCTGGGTCTATATCTGCTCTATTTGTTTCTTTCAATGCGACAATTATATTGTTAAGAAATGGATATATGATTCGACAGAATGATTATAGATTGAGTTATATAGAAACTCTTATTTGAAATAATCACCCGTTATTATACGTTGAATTACCATTCAGCCCAGAGAAGGTAAATAGAATAAAGTGAAAAAAATGGGGCTGCTGTGAAAATCGAATCTGCGACCGATAGGGTAGCCACTACATGGTAACGATGCTCTTACCATGCAAAGGCCAAAATAACTCTTTTCACTCCAAATTCTCATTTCGTTTATTCTCAGTCTATATCTGCTCTATTTGTTTCAACGCATGATCCGACAGAATGATTATTAATTGCGTTTTAATACAATAAAACTGTTGATTAAAATGAGCTTCCATTATTATATAGAGACCTTATCACTTAGCCTAGACAGATACATAGACATCGAGACATATAGATATAGCTTGCTTAACACATATTTCATTGAACAATTCTAAACCCACCTACATATATATATATATATATATATATATATATATGTGTATATATATATATATATATATATATATATATATATATATATATATATATATATATGTATATATATATATATATATATGTATATATATATATATGTATATATATATATATATATATATATATATATATATATATAATAGAATGTGGATTCGCTACACAAACTAGTATATATATTACATAAATTGCATTGACAGATATTCGGAACTGAGTACTGAAGTGATGCAAAAAAATAAGTAAATGAAATTGAAACAGTTTTTTAATGTTTAGTGTTTGAGCTGTAAAGCTTTGTAGGGTATATATATATATATATATATATATATATATATATATATATATATATATATATATATATATTCTACTAAGCTTTACAACTCTGAACACTGAATATATTTAAAAAATGATCTCGTTTCAATCAATTATTTCCCTATATCTGTTAATGTAGTTTTTGTCATTTTCTTCAGTGTTTTTTTTTTTCATGTTTTACACGAAATTTGATATTATGGTACTATATGTGAATGTTTCTTGCTAGGATCATCAGTTGCTTACCATGAAACGATTTCGAGGATTTAAAAACAAAACAGTTATATGTTTTGTTCTGTAGTTTAACTACCCAAGTCTGCCACAGTCGGCATACTCCTGCAGAGGAGCGGAAGACCCGCATAGCTACCACAGGCATCTACTAGGAGAAGAAAACTCCCGTCAAACATACGATCCAAGAGACTTACTCTTATTTGTACCCCCTCGATGGACTTAGTATGCAAACCCTTGGTTGGGTCGTCCCTGCGCATGTCGCACTTCAGGCTAGAGGATTATTCCACGATACGGGCCCTGCAGTCTAAGCGCCTATAGTTATGGAAGACCGTCCTAAAATCTTCTTTCACGTACCTATTCATTCTTATCGATGTGAATATCCATTTTGCCTATATATGTGTATTGCATTCATATGACATAGATATTTGGTTTAAAAATTTATACTTTTGATTATTAGTTTTTGTATAAACAAACCATCGTTTGAACAAACACAAACTCCACGTGTATTACCTTTGATAGCTTTCTTCAAAATGTGTATTGGTCTAATTCTAAATAGTTTGGCAACTCTTCAAAATTGCCATGTTAGTTAGCCTTTTCAATTTCGTTGATCGATTCTAAACTAAGTTTCTTCAAGATGAGAAAATACTTTGCTTGATTCATCTGACAATTTAATTCTTTTTCTAGAAATTTTGCATTCAGAACCACAAAACATGAATAAAAGCATGTCTTGTTGTCTATCTTCCTACCTTAAGTTCTTGTTTTTTTTTTCGCTTTCAAAAACAGGCCATATAAGCCAGATTTCTGTCAGTTGAAATACTCCCCAGCAGATCTATCTATCTATCTATCTATCTATCTATCTATCTATCTATCTATCTATCTATATATATATATATATATATATATATATATATATATATATATATAGGTCGGAAAGTGTTATCGAATATTGATCTCTTGCTGGCATGTTTTTTTTGTAACTGCTTTTATCTTCATTCCACGATAAATGAAATAAAATATAGAAAAATCAACTTGTTTCGAGCCTGCTGTGAACAAAACCAGATAAGATGCGTACATCTGTATTCGGCATGTAACACTAATTTTGAGATGAGGTATGCAGACATCTCCTCCCATGCCACATGTAACAATTATACATCGCCCTGATTCATGATTCACTCTGCTTGATATGACCGGAGGCGCCAACGCCTGATTCCGGAGTGTGGCGTCTGTATGGAATCTGATATCATTATTAACATCATTGCTATCATTATCATTTAATATTATCTGGACATTATTATAATTATTATCTGAACATTACTATTTTGCGTTTTCCCACAGCTGGAGACTGAGGGACAGCAAGTCTCCTTAGGTCTCCAGCCCCGCCTCTCCATGCTCCTACAGTCCACAGCAGTGCTGTGGTTTGCAGTTGCACACCAGTTGCTCTGTGGTTATCGCTGAAGGCTGAGTGACAGTAAGTCTCCTAAGGTCTCCAGCCCTACTCTCATATCTCCCTCTCCTATCGTACTTCAACCATCATTTGTGGTGTTTTTTAAAAATTATTATTATTATTATTATTATTATTATTATTATTATTATTATTATTATTATTATTATTATTATTATTATTATTATTATTATTATTATTATTATTATTAATCTGGTGGTTTTGCATGGTGAAGATTGAGTGACAGCAAGTCTCAAATCTCCATGATTTTCAGTATTCTGGTCGTCTTCAGTAATGTTGCTGCCTGGATAATTTTAGTTCTCCTCAGATTCTTCAAGCCTTTTTACTTGCCTCTTTGGGATCGACCCCAGGACACTGGTGACTATGCCCTCACTACCACCTCCTCATGTTCCATAACTTCTCCAGCTCCCCAGCAAGATTCATCTAATTTTCAGTTTCATTCAGCTTCACCCTGTGGTCCATCGGAACCGCGTACTCAACTATTTGAAGTTTTTTCCTCAATTCATTATCACAAGATCTTCTCTTCTTAACAGGGAGTATATATTAAAATTTCACTCCATCTAGCTCCATTGGAGAGGCTCGTACACACGACTCAGAGATTGAAAGCCAGTCAGCCAGATTCATTTGGGAACTGAAGAAACAAATATAGACTGATTCGGTTGAGGATTTCTAATAACTTGAATAGACCTTTTCAGAAACCATCCTTGATATCTTTTTTCTCTCTAAAATTGGATGGTACATTCAAATCTCAAGGACCTGAAGAATTTTGTGCGTTTCATTGTCTTGGACAGGCCGGTCTGTGCATGTACCATTGGTTTGTGCGGTCAAAATGTAATTACTGGCATAGTTCCCAGTTTCTCTACCCAGCTGCATATGTTCTTGTACTCCACTGGGCTAGTTTGATACACTCACTTGATACACGATTGATGGTCTCATTTTCATCTCCACAATCTCCATTTGCGACCCCGTGCTTTGCCCAACTTGGCCCTCATATGATTAGTTCTTAAGGCATTGAGCCGCTATTAGTAACGATTCGGTTTCTCTATTCAAGTTTACTTAGCGGAGCTATGTCCACGTTGTCTAATCTGCAATCTCTTTGGTTTGCCTCCCGAAATGTAAGTGAAGTGGCTTTTCTTTCAATTTTTGCATTCTTTCTTTGCAGTTACTGACTCCCTACGTTCCCTGATAGTTCTATTGCTGTCCCTGGCTGTTGTAATTTAAATTTCCTTACTCTAGTATAACCTTCTAGTCCCTTTCTTGCTTTGTCAACGGATATCTCGTTACTACAAGGTCTTCTTCAGCCATCGTTTTCATTTTACATGCAGTATGTTGACATCGTCTCTTGGGTGCAAATCTTCCTACATTGTCATTATTTTTTCGTTATCTGAGTTCATCTCTTATCCAATTTAGACAGGATCATTATTATTAATGTTGTGATTGAGAGGTGAACAAGGAAAAAAAAGGATCAAAGATAAATTCAATTGTTGTAAAGTAGTTCCTGTGAACAAGCAATAGACTCTTCACCTTCTTTACCCTCTAAGCGGTGAAACATCAAAAGAGGAAAGGAGAACAAGAAGGTATTCAATAGCCTGGAAAATTCATTGAATGGTAATGACTCTTCTAAAGACTATAGACAGTATATCTTACTAGTTTTACACCATCTTATTATTGTTGTTTTTTTGATGGTTGTGATTATATGATAATTAGTTTTACACAATTTTATTGTTGTTCCTTTTTAGATGAAGCATTTTCACTATTATTATTTCAATTTGTTTTACTTATTGTTTTATTACTTGCTTTTAATCCATCTTACTTTTGTTGTGTTTTATATTGAACATTATTATTATTATTATTATTATTATTATTATTATTATTATTATTATTATTATTATTATTATTATTATTATTATACACTCACATCTTTACACCTAATGTGTCGTGGTCACCGTTGGAGATTTTGACTTCCTTTCCTCTTCACCCTGTGGTCTGCTGGGAATACCCTATCAGACTCCCGGGGAAAGTATGTGTCCAACGACGGATGATAAAAGACTGATAATGATGATTATAATGATGATGATCAAATGTTATAGTTTTACCTGGATGAGGCTGTTGGCCTCGATGTCAATATTCCAAAAATCCTTATTGTTTTCATATCGTCGGACAGCCTTTGGTTTATGTTGATAACATTCTTTTATATGATCGATGCCAAGTCGATTGGTTATTGAGTTCCACCAAACCTGCGCAACTGGTTCTCGAGATATTCAAAATGTTTGTTTCTTTTTCAAGGCAGACTTCATACTAACCAAAAGTCATGTTTATTGGTCAGTGGCTTTGTGTCACGTCTAGAACAGTTTTCGAAAGTGTGAACATAAATTTGAGTGATACAGGTCTGGTTAGTCACCCAATAGAAACCATCACATCCTTTGGCAGCATGCTGCATTGAAGTGTGGTCAATGAATAATTTTTTCTCTCGCCTTATTTTGGGTGGTGATCACTAACAAAAATTAAGGGACCAATTTACCACAAACTTCAATTGCAGATTGAACCCTGACTAAAAAAAAATATTTTTGGTGCAGGGAGGGGGGTTGAGCATAACAAAGAAACGTTTTATCTCTACAGGAAGTTAATGTTCAAATTTCAATCCATCTAGCTCCATCGGGGAGGCTCATACACAAGACACATAGATTAAAAGCTGGTCAGCCAGATTCACTTGGAAACTGGAGAAACATGTTGACAGATTCGGTTGAGGACTTCTAATAACTGGAATAAACCTTTTCAGAAAATATCCTAGATATCTTTTTTCTCTCTAAAATTGGATACACGGAACCGGCAATATATAAGAAAGAAAGCTCCTTTCAAAAAACTTAATTAAAAATTAGCCGAGAGGAAAAACGAATTAGTTCCATTAATGAATTCATGAAGAGTTGCCCCGCTTTTCTACGAGTAACTGCTTGTGCCTCTCACCAGGTGGTTATCCGGTATTATAACATTCCTTATTTACTAATGACTTATTACGTCTAGGGGAGAAATAAAAGATTATTTTTAGTATAAATATAGGCTTAGCCCTGTAGAGCCGATCTCTCTCTATATCTATCTATATATCCATCTATCCATCTCTCTCTCTCTCTCTATATATATATATATATCTATATATCTATATTTATATTTATATTTATATCTATACCTATCTATCTATCTGTCTATCTATCTATCTATCCATATATATATATATATATCTATATATATATATATATATATATATAAATATATATATATATATATATATATATATATATATATATATATATATGCATATATATATATATATATATATATATATATATATATATATATATATATATGTATATATATATATATACATATTAATTCTGCTTGGATTGTTCACATTGAGCGAGTGCATTGAGCGTTGTAAGGCCGCTAAAAACATCGTGTAACTATGCGTAGGCGAACAAGTTCAATTACGGTAAATGAAGCAAGCAATTGGTTGCTTACTTTAATTAAGACTGATATGAATAATTTTATAGACTTAAGAATTATTTAAAAGAAATATGGCCAAAGTTTTTTGGTTATTGTAGATTTTTATCGGCTAAATTTGGGAAAAAAAAATAGATTTAGCCACATCTAGCCGAGAAAAGCTAATTTTGCAACCCTTGCGTGATTCTTTGCAGTGAAGACCAAGCTACATTCTGACTGGTTTATAATCGATGTCTTCCTTATCCGACTATTGTTGACACTAGTTGTTTTGAACTTCGCTAAATTATTTGACGATGTTAAACCGTCACGTTATTCCTCTCTGGTGTGAGCAGTAAAATTTTGTTAGATTCTTTCATCATCATCATCATCATCATCATCATCATCATCATCATCATCATCATCATCATCATCATCATCATCATCATTTTAACGTTCATATTTCACGTCGAGTACCGCTCCCAGACAAGGTCCTGGTATTTTTCCAACTATTATGTTACTCTACATTTCAGGTAATTGTATATTCCCTACAAAAAAAAAAAACACGATTATTTGATGTATTCATACACATCTTTATATTTAAATTTCGCCAGTCCATGGTTAAGTGACGTCACCAAAAAACAATCACTGAACAACCGCAGCAAATGATGGCGAAGGACTCTATCCCTTTTATGTGTGCACTTGTTTGTGCATTCCGGCGCTCCTTGCCATACTGTTTTGTCTTCAGACTTGAAAAATTGGCATCAGCACTTCATTAGACGTTTTCTAAAACGTCTTTTTTGTTTAAAGAAAGAAAAAGTCTTTTTGACCTTCATTTAGCCTTCATTTTGACGGGTTTAATGATAACATCAAGATTCTCCAGAGTGTAGACGGACCATTACCAGAATCTAGATGTTTCTTCTAGATGTTTTAATACTCTATTTTAGATGTTTTCGCAGTAGAAAATGCCAGTGATGTCATAAAGAGAATTCATTCTGACCATATTCATTCTTCGTTGGAATTGCTCTATATGACTTCAAATTTTGACGCTACGGTTGCTCACTTATTAACTGTGATAGACAGTTTATCATTTTTTTCAATCAATAACCGTGATATAAGGTTACGTCATCAGTGATCACAAGCATAGGATTTTATATTATTCATTTTAAATATTATTCATATAATTTATGGTTTCTCTTCTAGTGGTTCTTCTTATCCGCAGTTTCCCCTTTCGGTGACCCCTATCCACTGTTTCCATTTCAGTGTCCCTTCCTTATCCGTGGTTTACTTTTCAGGCATCACTTTATCCGCAGTTTCCCTTACAGTGGTCCCCTCTATCTGCGTTTTCCCATTCACTGGTATGTGGACGCGTCATTAGAATTATGTTCTTGTTTGCCTAGGGATTGATGATACAAAATATAAATAGCTGAGTGAATTTCAAAAACATTTCTAAAATTTCTGTGACATTCTGTAAAAGATAATGTTGAGTATAATATTAGGTGAGCTTGAGCACTGTGTGTCCGTCGCATCTATAATGACCAAGCAAGTTATTTTTTACGTCTAATGGAATTTTTTTTGCAAAATATTGCATCACCTAGTCAGCACCCACATTATATTCCCGATTTGGCTCCCTGCGATTTGTAGCTTTTCCAACAGAGATTTCAAACCATGGACGAAAATAAGGAGAACACAATAATGCAACTGATGATGATCCCGAAAGAGGACTCTGCAGACTGTTTATATGATATCACCAAGGGGAATACTTTGAAGAGGACCAAGGTGTTAAAGCCCTTGGTAGGCCATTTTCCCGTTAATACTAGATGGCTTGATACTTTTTGGACACACACACCCATGTGCACACGTGCATTTAACCCATACATATATATCTATATAAGGTGAGAGGGAGAGAGAGAAAGAGAAATTTAGATTTAAAAGATAGGACCGGACGAAAGAGAGATAGATATAAAGCAATATTCAATGTTCTGTGAGAGAGAAGGGAAGAAAAACTGAGCCAGTGACTGGAAATAAAGGATCACCAAGTCAGATATCAAGTATCACTAATCTGGCTCAGTGAATAGAACCCGAAGGCTCCATTACATTTGAATACAAGAGAAGGACTCTTTTGAATAACGTGCAATCAGGAGTTTCCTTATCCATGAAGAACATTCACCGACCCAGTAGTGAAGACAGAGCATTGAAATCGATTTGACTCTAATCAGAATTCAAGGATTTTAAGATTAGGTATTGTTGCCATCAAACGACTTTTTCTAGAGCAAAGACCTTTAGGCAAAAGATTGGTAAAGAGGATTTGGGAGTTCGATCAGCAGCAAGAACCATGCCCGCAAAAAATTCCATGTATAAAACAGAATGTATATACATAAACAAGGATCATGAATACTCCGTAGCTGAGAGATTGCCGATATATCCAAGAGGAAAAGTAAGGAACAATAAATGTATATTTATGCATACTTTTAACTCCAAACTCCCATGTTGTTCATTCACTGTCTATATCTGCTCTATTTGTTTCTCAACATCGACAATTATATCATCAAGAAATGGATACATCATCCGACAGAATCGAACCAGCAACCGATAAGTTTGCGACGTCAACGAAATGGTAATGATCCCAAAACTACTCCTAACTCTGGATATTACTAATTTTCTTGTCCATTTCTATTTTTCAAACACAACGGAAATTAGCATCCCAAATAAAACTATGTATCATCACCACCCATATATGCTGTGTTGGGGGTGATCAATTAAAATCTCAGAAAAACGTGGGGTCAGTGAATAAGTTACTTCTCTCTCTTTGTTGGGTAGTGATCACTAAAAATGGTCTGAATTTTCAAAAAGCAAGTGGAAACAAACTAACAACGGATTTAGCATAAACTTATATTGCATATTGACCCTCCAACTAAAAACCTATCTTAGAGGAGAATATTCACCCCACCACCAAATTCTCTACTCATTGAGAGGAGTATGTGTGCAAATTTTCAAGTTCTTACTATGAACAGTAAGTGGGGAAAGTCCTATTGATAGAAGCATATATATATATATATATATATATATATATATATATATATATCAGAACACACGAACAACATAGAACCCAGTTATTAAACCGGTCCGTTGTGGGCAGCGGTGATCAATGGTAGTGAAGATGTTGGTTGTTCGTTTGAAAACGAGTCCCTTATAAGGGATGAAATGTTTTCCCGCCACTTGCAAAATAGCGAACCAAAATTTATTAATTACTTCCGGGAAGTTGTCAGTCAGAAAGTCTTCAACAGATTCTTTCTTGGCAGGCGGAAGTGACTCGTGTTGCTTTGGTAACCAGAGATATTTGAAGTAGGAATAATAATAATAATAATAATAATAATAATAATAATAATAATAATAATAATAATAATAATAATAATAATAATAATAATAAAGATGAAGAAGAAGAGAGAAATTCTGTGTGGAGAAAGAGATGAAACAGCAGAACGTTTGACTACAGGAAGTAAAGAGAAAGAAAAAAAAACTGGCCCAGAAGAAATATAAATAACGTCATGACAGTACAGCACAAATTATGTATATGGAACTGTGCCAGAAGTTTGTGGTGGTTGAAAATTTGAAATGGTATAATCACAAAGCCGAAAGCGTGATGGGAAATAATAGGGTTAAGATTTTGTGTGACTTCAGCACCAAAACAGATCATGTGATACAACACAGAAGAGCTGATATGATGATTGTGTCCAAAGCCGGGAAAATTCTAAATGACTGATGTTGATGTACCCGGGGACAAAAAGGCGGAATGGAAGGATCAGGGAAAGATTGAGAATTATAGTGAATTGAGGTGAGAAATTAAAAATATTTGGAGTATGACCTATGTCCATATAGTGCCGATAGTAGTTGGAACCCTTGGTATAATATCTAATAGTTTGAAAGACTGGTTGAAAGGAGTTACAGTTGAATCGTAGTATAGCATATGCTGAGGACTGCAGAATTGATAAAAAAAATTAGAATTAAGAGACCTAAATGTTTAATGTGTGTAAATGTTTGAATTTTCAGCCCTCTAGCTCCATTGACGCAGCCTGTGCGTGTGATACATACGTAGCCAGCCAATCAAAAACTGGAGAAACCGATGTTGATGTTGATTATGTTAATAGTGATAGTTTTGGTTGAAGGTTTCTCATAATAATAATAATAATAATAATAATAATAATAATAATAATAATGATAATTAAAAGAAGAAGAAGAAGAAGAAGAAGAAGAAGAAGAAGAAGAAGAAGAAGAAGAATGATGAAAACAGAAGAACGCTAATTGTAATAGCTAAGCGAGTTGGCACAAATATTGATAAGAAGTGATTGATAATAATGCAACGAAAGAGGAGATAAAAGAGGTGGGGAGAAGGAGAAAGAGAAAAAGAAGAAGAAAAGGCAAAGAACAGGACTATAAGGATGAATGAGAAAAGTTAGATAATTAATAAAGAAAAGAAGACAAAAAAAACGAGAAAGAAAAAGAAGACAAAATTAGAAATTGATGAAGTAGAATAACATGCTGCTGGTACTGATCATGAAAAAAAGAGAAATTTTATAGAATTTAAATGAAAGTGAAGGAGAATAAGAAGCAGAAAGATGTACAAAGATTGATGAAGGGATAAGAAATAACATGATATTTGCGTAAAAAGAATACGCAAGAAGAAGAAGATGATCACAAACTATGTGTATTTATAAGTCCTCTGTCTTGCTAAGGGACGCAACTGAGGTGGTAAAATAGAATTTTATGTTCTGATGACGCAGAAAAAAGCTGAATCAGGTTTTAATAATACTAAATAAATTGATAAAAACAGAAGCAAAAAATGATCCAAATCCGTTTGTGGTCAATGGAACGCTATTCTTTAGCTTATTGTGATGCAAATATCTATTATCAATGTACACAAAACGTTTATCCATATATTTCATGTATGTCGTCATTTTTTACGGGGCGGGTAAACTAGTTATAATAATTATAATAATGATACTCTGAGACTTTGAGATCCAGACCAGAAAACCGGATATGATGGTTGTTAACAACGAAAGGAAGACCTGCTAGATGTTGGATGCTGCTGTACCAGCGGATCACAAGGTGCAAATGAAAGAGAGCGAAAAATGAGATAGAAAAAAAAGGATCACGCCCGGTAGCTACGGAAATATAGAACATGATGGTTTGGCAGGAAATGTATGGGAATGACCAAGGCAAATGATCTTGTTGCTCGAGAAACCTCCCGAGAGAGTATTGAGGCCGAAGTCCCGGTCTCTGTTCTATGCGTCAGTTTAGTAATCCTTGCAAGTCTGAAGGTCGAGACCAAGACCTTACTCCTCCAAGTTTTTATGGCTAACCCCGTTGACAAGATGTAGGTTCACCAAAGGAATGCCTCAATCTCAATCACCTATCTGAGAGTGTACTCAATTAGCTGCTGAGTGCACTGGGAAATTTATTCTAATGTTCTTTACCCTCTTCGCTTGTACCGGGGATCAAACCCAAGACATTCTGTGTGTGAGAAAGAAGTGTTAACGATTGAACTATCTGAGCGGACAGACCAAGGGGTAACCAAACCAAAAGCTCGGCGTTTGGGACTGTTGCAAGCTCCCCCCCCCATGGAGTGAACATTTCAATTTTCCTAACACCCGAACTCCTTGCATTTTAGCAGTCTACGATGATGAGATGTATGATTTACAAAATGGTTTATTCTTACTTTCAAATCTTCTTTTATTCATACTCTTTCTTTTCTTCTAATCTGCAAAAAGGTTGTGGGTGGCTCCCCTCGCCTCCTTGGTTGTTACATGCCTATTAGGGTTGTGCCAATAATGGTTGGAACACTTGGAACAGTGCCAAATACACCGAAGGCAAGAATTGAGGAATTGAGGATTCGTGGTAGAGTTGGGACTTGCTGGTGTTAACGAGGATACAGAGACAGGGGCTGGGGATTTCAGGAATCTCGCTTCTCTCCAGCGATAATCATCAGAAATCTGGAGTGTGCATGCAAATATGTGAAATAAAATGAGACGATTACGATGGAGAAGAAGAGGAAGAGGAGATACAGATGATGGATGAGTGTGAATTTTTATTGATTTCTCTCCTCCTCTCACTATATTTATACAACACTCAATAGAAATGACCCGAGCTACGAGTCAAGTCAGTTGTTATACTTACTGATCCCTCATCGTTAAATACGTTTTTTTTTGGGTAGCCTATGTAAGCCCTGTGTTTTGAAAAGATGATTGATTTGCAGTATAAAATAACATCCACATACAATACATAATAATAATAATCTATATAAAATTGCAAACTACTTGTAGTATGACGTAGGCCATACATTAAAATCGTAGCTGAAAGGAAGGGATGCCATGTCAATATAACTGTTTTGTTTTTAAATCCCCGAAACGGTTAGATTGCGAACAATTGATGATCCTAACAAGTAAAAATTTACACAGAGTACCATTATATCAAAATGTGCGTGAAACACTGAAAAAAAACCCGAAGAGAAAACACCGAAGAAAATAAGATAAATTTCATTAACAGATATTGGGAAATAAGTGACCCAAGTGACAATAAAAAAAAATGAAATTAAAAAAATGTTCAGTGTGTAAAGCTGTAAAGCTTTCTAGATCTATCTATCTACATAGTGAGTATGCAGATACGATATCCGACAATATTATCGAGTTGACAATAGGGAAAGGAGTATTTGAATCAAATTCATTATACTAACATGTTTCGCCTTTTGGCTCTGTCAAAGTAAGACTTTTGAGTGTTAGAATGATACGATATTGCAAGACATAGTTCGTTTGAAAACAAACTTTTTATTGAGTTGTTTCATCTAAAATTCGTACTTTGACAAAGCTGAAAGGCAAGACATGTTAGTATGATAAATGTTGTTCAAATGATATTTTCTTTATTTAGTGAACTTACCTCACACACACACACACACACACACACATATATATATATATATATATATATATATATATATATATATATAGTTCATAATGAATTTTTCAATTTGTAACAATCCAAAAAGAAAGAAATATGAAACAGATTTCATCCGCTGTTGATGATATTTGATTACAGTGATCAATATCTGTCGAAGTATACAGAGCTATTAATACACAAAATGAGAATTACAAGGGTATATACCTGGTGAATATCAACATTTTGTGTCCAACGCACTCTTCAGCAACCAACAGGAACAAAGATATTGCCAGTTGCTGATGAGTGTAGTGGGTACGAAATATTGACATTCACTCGGTTTATATCCTTGTAATTCTTATGAATATATATATATATATATATATATATATATATATATATATATATATATATATATATATATGTTTCGATCCTACCTAGTAGTACTGGAAGGGATAGTGGACTGTCTATAGTCACACCGAAAAGTTGTAAGACAACGAAACAGTTGTCTGTGGATGACACAATTATATATATATATATATATATATATAATCAATTTTATTAAAAAAATAAAAATTCATGATGCCATAGACATAGGAAATCTTGTAAGTATCGAACTCAATACAGTAGGTATGGTCTGATAGACTAGAGAGAACCGAACTCATTACTTTCTTATCAAGACTTTGCTGCAAGACACACCACTTTTAACTGAGTTTTGAAAATTACATTGTATAATGTTCTAATTATGTGATTAATGAAGAAGTGTAGGGTTAAGTGCATCAAAAAAGGAGGAGATTATGTAGGAAAATAAATATTTGTTGGGTGAAATATGTTTTTCTATTATTATTCTATTCGTAATAAATTCATGATTCATAGGTTGATTGTAGACAAACTAGCTTTACATTGGACCATAGAATGCTAGAATTTGCTTGCTGTGTTAAAATTCAATGTAGGCACCAATATGTGTAGGCGTTTCGGTATGGCCTCGATAGACCTTTGCAGGATGTCCGGTGGTATGTTGTTCATAATCTTTTGAATACGTTCCTCTAGTTGATCCAGAGTTTGTGGTTTGCTGTGATACCCACCCCCTTTCACACACCACCACAAGAAGAAATGAAAATAGAACTGCATGTACAAAAGTTGCATTTTTACAAGGGAGTTAAATCTAAGCCACAATGTACAGAGAGAGTAGGGATAGGAGAAAGCAGTGAGAGTAAAAAGGTGTCGGCACTTTGGGTAAACCCGACACGAAGCCTTGTTTACTCAGTCTGATCAGTTTTAACCAATCAGTAATCTGTTCACGTCATTCTGCACGAACACGTGATGCTTATCAGGCCTGCTTTGAATCGGCGCCATGTTGCTCACCTGCCTGTTGTTTCTCCTTTTCTCTCACTATTCCAGGCTCCCTTGTTGATTCTCTCCCCTTGGCATACTTCTTACAGTTTTCTCACCCCTTATAGCAACATCCTTTCTTCCCCCCATTACTTTTATTTTATCTATTTGTTTTCAATTTCCTTCTTTCCGTGTTGCTCTTTCTTCTTCTTCTTTCTCTTCTGGGACTGCTTTCCTTTCTTTCTTTCTTTTCTTCCTCGTCTGTGACTGCTTTTCTTTCTTTCTTAATTTCTTTCTTTCTTTTCTAGAACTGCTTTCTTTCTTTCTTTTCTGGGACTGATTTTCTTTCATTCTTTCTTTTTTCTTTCTTCTTTTTCTTTCTTTCTTTCTTTATCTATTTATTTCTCTTACACTTCTGGGTCTGCCTTTCTTTCTTTCTTAATTTCTTTCTTTCTTCCTCTTCCTGGACGTGCTTTTCTTTCTTCAAGAATTTCTCTCTTTCTTTATTTTTTTCTAGCTGCTTTTCTTTCTTCCTTCCTTCCTTTCTTCCTTTTTCTCTAATGGATTTGCGTTTCTTTCTTATTCTACTCTCCCCATTTTCTCTTTCTTCATTTCCCTCTGTCTTTCTCACCCTCTTTTCTTATTCCTCCTTCCTCCTGCCACTCATGTCCATTACCATGGAGATTTCCATCCCTGTTTTGACTCAGTAGGGCCGATGTGAATTCTAGGCCGTTGGCATGGCAGCAAGTTACTCCTTTGTAGCTCCTTTCCACAGGTGGTGAACCATCTTTGGGTGCGCGTATATTTCCGTCTGTGTGTTTACCAAGAGGATGCGAATATTGACTGTGATCGGGAGATTGTTTTCGCTTAACTTGATCAGAGACACGCATAGATTAATAAAAAAAAATATTGTTAGGAACATCTGGGATGATAATGCTGCTGCTGCTGCTGCTGCTGCTGATAACGACGACAACAACAACGACAACTCGGAGTCGTACCAAAGGCTCTGAAAATGGCGGAATTGGGGATGAGAGGAAGAATTAATACAATACAGTACTACTGGGGACTGCGCAAATACTGAAGAGAGTCCCAGAAATATGAGATCTACGACCCCAGCTGTTAGCAATGGCCTACCAGCCAAGAAAAAGGCATGGCGGAGACAGTACAAACCACAGCACTGTTATGATAAGTAAAAACAATATGAGAGGAGGGTTGGGCACCTGAGGAAGCTTATTATTACTCAGTCTTCAGCGATAACCAGCAGGCAATTAGTGTGAAACTGTAATCCGCAGGACTCACGTGGACTGTGAGATTACCGAGAGGAAGGCTTGAGATTTGGGGAGACTTCTTGGCAATGGCCTACCAGCCAAGAAAAAGGAATGGTGGAGACAGTGCAAACTGCAGCACTACTATGATAGGTGAGGACGATATGAGGGAAATGGCTGGAGACCTGAGGAAAGTTATTGTCACTCAATCTCCAGCAACTGGTGTGAAAATGCAAATAATAATAATAATAATAATAATAATAATAATAATAATAATAATAATAATAATAGTAGTAGTAGTAGTAGTAGTAGTAGTAGTAGTAGTAATAAAGATGTGATGAGAACAGTGATAATATACAAAATGCACCACAAAACTTCAAACTCAGATGAAAATTTTGAATAATCTCATTATTGTCCGGAATAAATTCATTTGAATTCAATTGATTGCAAGGTTGGTCATTATATAAACATTGTTCAATAGTAGAACATTGAGCAATTATCGTGATTAAGTAATTTTAACAGAATTTTAATCACTGACAATTTTCGTTGTGACTGAACTTCAAACTCAAGGGACAATTGACATGATCCAAATGGTTCAATTTTCAATTACACGGGTTCTCTTGATAGTGTGAAGTTTATACAGTACAAGAAAGAGACCAAAGCTGTCCGATTTCGAACGTCGTAGGATTGTTGAACTTCAGAATCGGGGTCTTGCATGTGCGATAACCAACAATTTAATCGAAGTCAGACAGTTGTGATTTTTTTCCTTTTTCGTGAATTAGTTACTTGCAGAGCCTGGACAGAGGCAGTTGACCTAAGAAGATGTCGGATCAAGAGGGCCGTTATTAGAGCACAACCTCAATCAGTCCATCGCTCGTCTGCAGGAAGAAACAGGGCCTCAGAAAGAGACTACCAGACAAAAAATTTGGAAGTCAGGAATCAGGCACAAGAAGATTGCTACGTTTAACTACGAAAATAATCCACAAATAATCTTTATTGGAATTTGCAATATTTCATTATTATAGTTAGGATCTGAAAATGATCCACAAACAACGTAGACTGATATCTTTGGTCTAATCGTGTATTTTGCCTGATCATAAGTAATGCACATAGTTATCATAGCAAAATTCTTTAAAAAGGGCCAAAATTAACTATTTAGATAAGATATATAAAAAAGCATTTGAAACTCATGCTTTTTTCTATTATTAAATTCCTACAAAGCGAAGATAAGTATGGCACGAGGCCAAATGTCGGGCGAGGGAGGATGTTCAGGCAGGAAGATTGTGCTATGTAAGTTTTCAAAATGGGAGGGCCTGCTTTGGGAAAGTACAACTCTGGCTAGTTTCAAGAATTTTTACTGAGTTAAACTTAGTATTTCACAAGGCCAAAATGCTAGCGGTTACATTGTTGGAAAGAAGATTGTCTTACATCAGCATTCGTAATGAAGGACGTATTAAAAAAAACAGCCTTTGAAAACATTTTTTCAAAAAATATTTAATACTTAATTTTGTACAGCACAAGACTAAATTGGTGGTTGTGGTGGTGATACAGGTTGGAAGATTGCGTTACGCCAGGCTGTCAAGTTAATAGGACTTTAAAGAAAACAAAACAAAAACCACAACAAAAAAAAAAACAACAGTTTTTGAAACCTTGATATTTAAAAAGTATTTTCTAAGCTTAGCCAAGTATGGCTCTATGCCATTAAGATTGAGTTGTAAGTCTTTCAAGTGAAGATGTGTTGCCAACCTTGATATTCAGCATTTGATTTCAGCTTTCGATAGAAAAGGATTGCCAGCGGCAAGCATTATCGACGGTAGAACGCTATTGTATGTATGATTTAAATGCATTGCAAATGGATTTACTACATAAATTCATTGAAAATCAGTTCGAAGGGGATTTTCAGGGGTCAGGACTCAATGCAAGCGTTACTGACAGAATAGGTCTGTTGTATGCATAATAGTCATGCGTTGCTGATGATTTTCATCAAAGTTGGGATCGGTCTCGTGGCTAAACGTGCAATAGGTCTGAACATAAGTTATGCACGTTGTTAACATATCAGAATTCTTTGAAAAAAGGGTTGATATGAACTATTTAGATCAGATGCTTGAAAAAGGGAAGCATTTGAAACTCTTGCCTTCTAATTATTAAATATCTACAAAGCTTCCCTTACTATCTACTAAGTGGTGATTTCCACCGAAGTTTGCTGTTCGAGTTCTGGTACAAGACAATTTTTTGAATGCTGATTTTCAAGTCAGGTACTCCTCATTCCACTTGGAGACTGGTGCAAGAATCGTACTACTCCATTTATCTCTTGTGTGCCGAGCTCAGTAAAGGAAAACAAAGTATATGCCTATTTTGTTAACCGTTGAATCACCGCAGCTACAATGTCCTACCTTACCAAATAAAAGTGAGCCAGAATATTCTTCTCTTTGCATTCGGCTATTTTTGCGTCAGCGTTTTGTGGACCAATTGGCTTAAAACTTTGCAAATTCACACGAGTGCTCCCAGTAGACATCTTCTGAAAACGTTTTTGAACTAAGGTGGCAAAGGGTTCTATCCTTTCTATATATCTGCGTGTGTTTGTGTGTTTCAGCACTTCCGACCGTACCGTTTTGTCTACAGACTTGAAAATTGGCGACATTACTCCTCTAGAACCCTTCTAAAGATTTTAACATTTTGACATTTTTCAGGAGGGGGTGGCTTATCTTGACGGGTTTATCAATACCATCTGGATTCTCCAGAGTCTAGATGTTTCTAGATGTTTTGAAAATTCTCTTCTAGATGTTTTTTTCTCTAGAAAATGCCACTGATGTCATAAATAGATTTTATTCTCACCATATTTATTCTTCGTTTCTTTTTTTTTTTTTTGGAGGGGGTTGGGGTTAAGGTTGCAGTTTTCTTCGGCTATTTTAATTTTGTGTTGGTGCCATCGGACACACCTTTTGGTCTAGAGCTTTTCAAATGGACACGCCCTGTAGATATACCGGACATACTACAGTGATTCACTTAATGACTGGTGTGACGTGTTTTGTTTATTTTGGTTGTTTACTCTCTTCCCAAATTCTAAAGGGTGATTCATGATGAAACCAACTTGCTTTCAAAATGGATTGTTCGTTCCGAAAGTGTGTGCATATATACACTAGTCTTGATGTAACCGAATGGTATTGGTAATCGTGCGTGTTGTATTATAGGATCTTCCAGACGTTTTATGATGCTAGTCACGTACAAACATAAATAATTGCGCCCTTTTGGGGGGGGGGATTTGATGATTAAGTTGGCCTTTGGGGGGCAGGGTTTGATGATTGAGTTGAAAATGCTTCATTTTATTCCGAAAAGGCGAATTTGGCAAGAGAATTAAGCGACGAAAATTCTGATGAAAATCTTGAAGTCATATCGCAGGAATACGTCGAAAACGTCCTTCAGGATTTAACCGAAGTGCTGTATAAAACTCAACTGAATTTGGAAAGGTTTTCTTTTGATTCTCCTGTTGATTTGACTTCTTCTTTTTTCAAACTTCAGTCCCATTTGAATTTGTTTACCCCCCGTAACATAAACAATCCTTGCCAAATTTAGTGATCTCGATTGTCCATTCCGTCACTGTAATCCAAACCGATCCATAAAATGAACATTATTCTAACGTAATCCGAAATCATGACCAAGTGATTGCTAGGCGGGATCCTTTCCAACTGAGCTAAAGTCATACACCTACAAATGTATATATCATATATATAAAACACAAGCTGCACCAATCGTCCACAGTTTGAATAGAAGTAGCATTGGAGTTCTGACCTTGTAGCAGCAAGGCTTGTTGTTTTTGTTCTTCGTGTATCTATTCGCATTTTTCAACTTACTTTTCTTCAATTTATTGTTTTAAATTTATTCTCATTTGAATTCTTGTTTATTTCCTCTTCAAGATACGCACCGACATCATCTTCTTCACCTTCATGAATCTCTTATTTCGTTTCTTTTTCCTTCTTTATAGCTTAATAAATATCACTAAAACTGTCAACATGGGATTCTAAGTTAGTCCGTCTGACTGAAACTAGAACTATCTCTAATACTGTCAACATAGGTTTTTGATTTACTCTGTCTGACAGGCTGGCTGGCTGCCCATGTATGTGTCATGCGTACAGGCCGCAGCAAGGGAGCTAGAGGTCTGAAAATCAAATCTTAACTCCTGATTATGTCTAGAAAAAAACAAACTTTTTTGTTTTTTTGGAAATACAATCCAAAAATATACTTTTTTTTTGTGGGGGACTTGATTTGTAATAAGTGTATGCTTAACAAGACCTTTAGTTTGTGTCCAGCAATGCTCACACGTGTTTTTTAAATTTTTTTTTTTTTTGATTCAGACTTCTTTAGTGATTGTTGACCAACAAAAGGCGAGAGAAGTTACCCTTTTCCCATTTTTTTAAAACGATCACCCCCAGCGCGGCACGCTGCCAAAAGACATTGGTCACATGATCATTTCCATTCAATGACTAAACTGTCATTTTTTTTTCAATAATTTCTCGTTCACTTATTTAATATTGTATATGGACTTCTTCTTCCACTTCATTTTATTCCCTTTCTTCCTCTATATCTCAAGTCACCTCACTGAAGAAAAAAAAAAGGATTTTTAACTGAGGAGAAATAATAAATAGATATTAATGATGATCCGTGTGGTCACTTGAGGCCGGACGAACCAAGTGCGCGAACACACGTTACCACACGCAAACACACGCTACCACACGTAAACACACGCTACTACATGCAAACACACGCTACCACAGGCGAACACACGCTACCACACGTAAACACACGCTACTGCATGCAAACACACGCTACCCCACGCAAACACACGCTACCACACGTAAACACACGCTATCGCACGCTACCACACGCAAACACACGCTACCACACGTAAACACACGCTATCGCACGCTACCACACGCAAACACACGCTATCACACGCAAACACACACTACCCCACGTGAACACACGCTACCAAACGCCAACACACGCTACCACAGGCGAACACAGGCGAACGCACGCAAACACACGCGAACACAGGTGAACACACGCTAACACACGCAAACACACGCTATCACACTCAAACACACTCAAACACACGCTAACACACGCAAATACACGCTAACACACGCTCCCATAGGCTACCACAGGCGAACACGCGCACAAGTGTACATCGGGAGCGGTGTGCGCGGATAGCATTCACGAAGATGAGCAGATCAGGTGATTCCCAATCGCCGACATCAAGTAGCCTAACTGCACAAAACAACATGCCGTTGCCCGGCAACGACCTTGAATACCAACTGCACTCAGTACAGAACATGCTGTTGTTGTTATTATGATGAGGTCTTGTCTCGCACTGTCATACACTCAACAATTAAGACTGTTGGAATCAATGTATTCTACAGTCCGAAGAGGCAGTAGACACACACACACACACACACACACACACACATATATATATATATATATATATATATATATATATATATATATGTGCGCATCTCATTGGTTAATTTACCTTCCTATTATGACAAAATATATCTGTCATTATCGGAAGGAAAATTAACCAAAGAGACGTATGAGTGATAACCAACATAGAAGAAATTAGCATATATGATTCAATAGATGTATGATTTTTAAAGAGTTGTATATGTATGTGTATAGGTCTGGTTAGTCACTCAATGGAAAAGCATCATGCGACTCATGTCTTTTGGCAGCATGCCGTGTTGGGGTCGATCAATTGGAAAAAAAAAAGATGGAAAAATAGTTGATCAATGAACAAGTTATTTTTCTGGTCTTTTGATGGACGGTGATCACAAAGAAGTGGAAAAAAAATGAGGAAAACGGAACGAAACAAATGCTGCCAAACATGAAGAAATGATCAATTTAGCAAAAACTTACGTTGTAAATTGAACCCTTTTTTCTAGACATAATAAGGAGTAAATGTTTACATTTGTTACCTTCTATTGGTGTGACCTGGGCACGTGAAACATACAAAAATACATGCATGCATAGCCAACCAGCCAGCTAGCCAACAACAAGACCAACTTGAAAACTGAAGAAACCTATGTTGACATTTTGAGTGACAGTTTTGGTTGACAGTTTCTAATATACATGTGTGTGTGTGTAAGCGCGCATGCACACACACGCACGCGCATATATACATATATATATGTTAGTGTGTGACTGCATAAATATCAATATTGTGGCAATACAAGATAATGAAAGAAATAATTACAAGAAAACAATCGGAAATACAAAAATGTTTGATAAGGAACTGGGCACAAACACACACACACACACACACACACACACACACACGTGCATAGCAATATAATGAATGTATATATAATGAAAATATATATTACACACACACACACATATATATATATATACAAATGTGTGAATATACGTATATTGTATGTACACACACACACACACACACACACATATATATATATATATATATATTAATGTATACAAATGCATATATATATATATAGACGTATATATACATGCATACGTATTTTTACATGTATCTATTGTTACGTGGCATTATAAAGAATAATATAATTTCAAGAAAACACTCTTAGAAATGTTCAAATGTTGATATGTATGTATATATATGAAATATCAGTAAATGGACAATTTATATCCGACATAATATGATAGTTATAAAGATATTTTAGTAGGAACTTAATAAGTAAAGAAATGAATGTCGTGCGTATTCATTTACACGATCTAAGCTGAGCAGTTTCAGATCGAGTAAATAAATTCGCACGACTTTCATTTCTTTACTTATTTACACAATATAAGGTCGCTCGATTTGCTACCGAGTAAAATTGGTGCAAAGCAAAATTAAGTTTCTAATAAGATATAATCATTATATGTATTGGTATATAATTCTAATCTTAAATTTTCATTGTATAATGGTCGCCCCATGGCGATCAATTAAGCATTGGTCTAAGTGTATTGATTCGCCAATTTTATTTTTTGTTTGCCCCCTACTCCTTGAGAAAAAGTAACGTTCTTCTTCTTTACAGATTGAGCCCTCCTAAAAATCTGAAGATCAGGGGTCGGCGATTTCTTTCTTCAGGTTGGATCGCGTATTAATGAGTGAAAGATAGGCCAAATAAATTCCATAAGATGCTTGAAATAAAGAAATTATATTTTGTTTCAAATCAATGTGTAACGCATACTAGAAAATCATTTGCATTTGACCATAGATGCCAATCAAAGAACTCAATACAGTTGCATTTTTCCTAATCAGAGAATCTTTTGAATCAATTAAAAAGAAACAAACGATCTTTAAAATATAAAAAAAAATAAGCATGATATTCCAGTATTTGTTCAGGGGCTAGTCAACCCCACTTTCCAGAGTGGGTTAGGCCAAGGGGCCGTAGGATGCCAACCCTTGCTGTGGATGGAATGACTGAAATGTAATGGTGACTACAAAAGCAACAGCGACTGTGACATCAATTGTCTGAATAACTCTTGGAATGATAATGTCTCTTCTCAAAATTACAGATAATATTCCAGCATTCTCTAACCTATACACCATGTACATGCTTACAATGTAGCCCATTAAATATAGAACGCCCCGAAACTGCGTAGTTTGTGAGTCACTTATATATTTTCCTATAGGTCTAGTGGAGTACTAATGCCAATGTTCGAGTCTGTAGACAAAACGATATGGCCATATCTATAGAATAGAAACACAGAAACATTAAAAGATATAAAAAGTGACAGATCCTTTTGCCACCTTTGGTGGCTTCGGTAGTTCATTTTTGTGCTCTTTAAGATATTTTGTTTCGGAATGGGATAATCCAAATATCTTAATACATTTCTCTTCAAATAATATTTTGTCATGAAATTTACTACTATCTGCTCTGCATCAACTTTTACTCTTTATTCATCGATAACAAGGTAAAATAATATATATAAGGCGAGAGTTTGGAACTCTGAGACGAGGGGCCCCACCTGAAACAGTACGAAAAACTCAGTACATATTGATGATCTCACGTAAAAATTTACGTACAATATTTTATCATTTAATTGAGGTAACTGTGATAGGCAATAACAGTAATTTTTCAACGAATGGGAATATCACGCAATACCATGAACTCAAGTGATCATTCGGGGTAATAATTTCTAATGGAAGTTCAATGAGCTGCTTACAATCCCATAAAAATCTACAGCACAACTTCTGGCTATTTGGATAGACTCAGATCTGAACGACCGAGAAAAAAATAGCATATAAATAGATACAAACATTCACATACTTTCGAAGAGCAATGGGAAAATGATTGATGTCGATATAACAAATCGTGTAATCCAAAAATATGGTTTGAAAAATAGGTGAGACGGCCATAAAACATCTAAAGTATTCTGGGTTAATGGGACGTGTGATCCACAAGAAATCACATGTTTACGTAGAGAACGACTGAAGTTGATTACTGCATGTAAAGTTTTTTTGCGGACTTCGTCATCATCTTGGTTCATTTTTTTGAACAAAATGTTTCGGCTCTTGTATCCTACAGCTGTCTCCAGGTGATGAGTTCGTGTATTTTTGACCATCGAGGTAGGGGAGAGCCCGGCCCGACTATCGTGTGGTGGCATTCACAGTGGTTGGTTTTTTGTTTTTCTACTGTTATTGACTGTGATAAGTACCGAAAATATTCGGTTGTTTTTAGTTGATGCCACGAGGTGGGGCTTTTTGGGGAGTCAAAAACATTTTCGTCTGACTAGATTGTATAAGCCTCCATTTGTATTTTTGTTTATGCGTGAAACCAGGGGCAGGTCACTCGTGCCAACGCTCTAAGGAAAATGGTAACGGGGTAATGATCTTGTAAAGGTCAAAACCTTCATGGGATGATGTGGTGCAAGAAAGATGATTTTTCAATACTTTCATCGATCCAACCAAACTTTTATTTATTCACTTTTCTTCTCATGATTCCTGCAATTTTTGAATTGTTTATATAGTGAAAATGTCGGATACTAATACCCATTACTCATCATTGTTTATATAATGAATAGAAAATTATTTAAAAAATATATCTTTAATATAAATGTATTTATTTATTACAATGAAATGACCCCTATAGCCTATCTGTTATATATGTTTTCGTACGTATTCAAGACTTGTCAGTTTGGCTCAGTCGGTAAGCGATCGGACTACAGATCACTTGCTTGGCGATAATGTAAAGACACGGTTGGAAAATGTCAATTTCATACATCAGACTGGTTTAACACGGCGGGGTAGATAAACAGTGAAGAGTTTACTCCTTATATCAAGTGAGGGTTGTTTTTATTGTTATGGTTGAAAAGAGTAAAGTCAACTCAAGCTTCTGACTTGAAGTGGAGTTCGACAACAGGCAAGCACACGTCCAATACACCAAAGGGCACGAGAATTGAAGCTTTGGACAATGCTGTAAAGTGATACGAAGTGATGTGTCGAAATTTATCAACACTGAGTATGATAATCGGAGGTACATTGGAGGGAAGGTTAGGCGTAGGGGAGTTCTGGGTTGTGCTGATAAAAACTGATAAACCGCTGAAAATATAGCGGAAGCAAGGATAACTGCTAATCGCTAACCGCTAACTTTTGCTTTCCAAAATTGACTTAAGTTAAAAAAAAAACAACCCCCCAAACTCTGAAACCATTACAAACAGTCCTTGAGGGTTTCAATATGTTTTAGCTCATACATGGAACTCCAAATGAACTACGCTGAATGTAAATTAATGTTTGATTTCATTTGTTCATTTAATTATGTACGCGCAGCCAGATCATTTCTGATATTGGCATGTCATACAATTTTGGAAAGCTCTGTGTGTAAGCAAAGACACATTAAAATCAAAGCCTATTTTGAGGATTTTAGAGCAAAAACAAACCGAGGCTAAATTCACATGATTAGCAGATAGCGGTTGACTTCGCTTGTTTACAGTTTTGGTAGCTGTAGCCACCATTTGCAAACAGTACCATCCTTACTGGATTAGACCAAAGGCTAATCACGAAATATGGAGTACAATGCTGTATGGCTGTATATTCGAGGAAGGGGGTTATGGATAGTATCTCTTAATCTCAACGAGAACTTATGGTTAAAACTAACATCTGCTTCAATTAGTCTGCATACACTAACGATCTCTGGAATAACAGAACGCCTGGGAAAACCCCATGGGAAGCATTCGGCCAAGCGCCCATATCTTTTAAGAGACGACCCTCAATGGAGTCTTGAGTCGAAGTCCTGGTTTCTATTGTATGTGCCAGCTTAGTGATCACTGCAAGGCTCAAGTTTGGTCAAGACCTAGGCTTTATTCCTACTGTTTTTTTTTTATGACCACCGCTTTGTCTGGATGCAAATCTACCAAAGGGATACCTATAAGTTAATAATGCAACTTAAAGCGTATTCAATTTGCTGCTGAGTGGAGGGAAAATTTGTCCTATTGACGAGTTTTCTACAGTTCGGGAATCGAACCTGCTGCGTATGTGGTAGGCGTGCTAAGCAGTGAGAAATCTAAATGTATTGTTGTTCCATTGATGTGATCCTGAATCATAAGAAAAGATTCGTTCAGCCCATTGGATAATGTTTGTTCTTCCATTTAATCTCAGGGAAAGACTGAAGAGTCGGGCTATCGAGGACCCGAAGCACCAAGACGCCCAAATAATGAGGGTTAAGAAACCAATAATCTTTTTATTTTTCTGTCCGTATTTTTAGTTGAATAGAAATGACAGATAGCTAGAATTACGGTGTTGGGGTCTCCCTCACGTAGAGTTTGGAATTGCCAGGGTATACAGGTGGCCGTATGGTTCCTTGTACAGTGTTCCCGATGCTATTTGACATATTAACATGATATTGTACCCGATTCATTCATATTGAAGTACATATAAATTTGAAATACAAAACAAAACAAAACAAAGAAAAAACATCAAAAAACAAAAACAAATCAGGTCTAGTTAGTCACCCTATAGAAACATCTTTTGGCAACACCCCATTTTGGGAGTGGTCTATTGAGAAATTTGAAATGATTAATGAATAAGTTACTTCACTCGCCCATTGTTGGGCAGTGATCTTTAAAAGTCTGAATTTTCAAAAAAAACAACAAAAAAAAAAACAAAAACAAAACAAGTGTGACTGTTGCCACGCAAACCAGAGGGTCAATTAAATATGAACTTACATCGCAAATTGAACCCTGACTAAAAACTTACATGGGGGAGAAATCACAAAAAGCAAAAACACCATTAATTCTAGTCGTAATAAGGAGTAAAGGTTGAACATTTTGGCCATCTGGGCCCCAATGGCATGGCATGTACGCCTGATACTTATATACATAGCCAGCGTTAAAAACTGAAGAAACCTGTGTTGACAGTTTTGGTGACAATTCTGTTTGACATTTTGAAACGACTATGGCCCTGTCGAGATCGATAATTTAGAGTTTGCTAGAAAGTTAGATTTAATCTTGTGCCAAACGTTTGAGTTCTTATAGCTCATTCAATTAAGAGCAGCTTAGTGTTTATTGGGTTACACAAAAGGGATGCAAGTCTGGATCTCACCGGGAGCCTGTTCTTTATTTCCGACTGCTCTGTTTATTTGAGTTTTGATAAAAAGCAACTGACCAGAGAGAAGGAAAAAAAGTCAAAATCATACTTCTCTTTAATCTATGCACATGTGCACACACAGGCTGTTTTGCAACCAACGCAAAAATGAAATAAATAATCAACGTCTACTTCATCCTAAACAATTCATTGCAGCAAAATAAAGTCAAGAAAATTAGTAAAATAAAACTGAAATTTTAAACAAATTAGTTACTCAATAGGAACCGTCACATGATCAACGTCTTTTGGCTGCAAGTCGTGTTCGGGATGATCAATGAATAACTTACCTCTCCCGCCTTTTGTTAGACTGTAAAAAGCCAGAATTGAAAAAAAAAAGAAAAAAAGAAAGCAACTATGAACGCAGCGAGATACAATCTAGGGATCAATTTAGCATCAACTCACATTGTAAATCGAAGCCACCACTAAATACCTATGGGGGATCGAAAAAACAAAACAAAAAGAAAACCCTTTTTTAGATAAACATGATGCTTAAATGCATAAATTTTCAGTTCTTTAATTCCATTGGGGCGGCTTGGAGGCAAGGTACTGAACCAGCTATCCAGACCAGCTTAAAACTGAGGAAACCTTCTTTGATAGTTTCGGTTCGCAGCTTCTAATAATGTACGATCTATTTGATTAATGTCCACCATGGAATTAAGCGCATTGACAAAGAAGGAGATATTGCTGAATATTTGCTGTGTATATACATGTATGTATACATGCATTTGTGAACATGTATTTACGCGTGAAGTCAGTAATGTATATAAAATATTTTTTCGCTTACAGATAAACCTGTTCATATTTATTTATTTATCTATATCTAACTATCCATCTCTGTCAATTTATTGCAGCCTTTTCCTGTCTATCTCATCATTCGTTTATACCTTTATTTACCTCCCTATCTATCTACCTATCTATCTATTTTGATCAATCGGTTATCTATCAATCTATCTCAACTCTGTTAATATCTATCTATCTATCTATCTATCTATCTATCTATCTATCTATCTATCTATCTCAGTCCATTTCTATCTGTCAATATATTTCAGTCTATTTGTACGTATGTATGTATGTATGTATGTATGTATGTATGGCTGTATCTCAATTTGTTCATACTTGTATCAATCTGTCCATATCTAAGAATGTTTATATATATATATATATATATATATATATATATATATATATATATATGCATACTAAATTATCTTGTATACACCCGTCTGCATTCCCAAGAACAGCTTCCAAGGTCAAGCACACTTGCATACATTAGGAGCCGACATCACATGAGAATCACGCCAGACGTTTTTGAGCCCGACGCGCATGCGCGTGATCCATCCACATTTACACACACACACACTCGCGCGCGTGCTCACACAGACACCGACGCACACGCTCTCGCTCTCTCACACACAGACAGGGATACACACGCACACACACACACACTCACGCGCGTGCGCAAAGAACACTGACATGAGTAGATCTTCATGTCTGTGAGTAGAATGATGCCAGCTACTTCCCACGTACTGACAATACACTACAAAGGATAACTTTCCTTTTGTATTTAAAAAAAAAAAAAAGAAAAAGAAAAAGGAAAAGAAGTGCCTAAATTGCAAATGACCAAAGTAGAAAGAGAGGATCCTTTTGTCTTTCTTTTATTTCTTTAAACAAAAGAGAAGAATGAAAATATGACAGAATCGAATAGTAATGGTTTCAGAGTAATATCATCGAGGCGTGTTGATGCATTGTGAGTCTGCGCGCACGTGTGTGCAAATTGATTGTACCGGTATGCATGCGTAGAAAGCGTCAGGTGTTTGTAAGAGTGAATTATCAGACCACAATTCTCTCGTAATGTCTCTCTCTCTATCTCTCTATCTATCTATCAATCTATCTATCTATCTCATTTGGCTCATTATCTATCTATCTATCTATCTATGTCATTTCATATCTATCTATCTATCTATCTATCTATCTATCTATCTCCCCTGGTCTCTTCATATCTATCTATCTATCTATCCTGGTCTCTTCATATCTATCTATCTAGCTATCTATCTATCTATTTATCTATCTATCAATCCTGGTCTCTTATCTGTCTATTTCTAAATCAATATATTTCAGTCTATGTATGTATGTATGTATGTATGTATGTTCCGGGCCTTTCTTTCCTACCTCAGCGAGTATGTTGACAAGCTCGAATAACAGGCGATTTAAATAATATACAGAGTTCGAGCCTCACAGGGTGCCCCACGAGTGGAGTTGTATGCCAGACTAAGCCAATAGATTTGTATGTTTTCTTGTCTTTTCTTATCTATTTTGTTATTTCATACGCAGCAGGGAATTCAGTTCACGATATAAGATTAGGCTAAATTGGCCCCTTAGTTTTTCTCCGGCCACATTCGCACTTGTTAATTGGACATTTTTCTACGGATCACTGCTCAACAAAAGGCTAGAGAAATAACTTATTCATTGATCTTCCCCTTTTCCATTTCTTTTGATTGATCACCCCAACACGGTGTGCTGCTAAAAGACGTTGGTCTTGTGACAGTTTCGATTGAGTGACTAACCCGAACCGTCTTTAAAAACGTATTTAAATTGAACTTTACCTTCGTATGTGCACATTTCTCCATTGAAATGTTTAAACTATCCCTAAAACGATAAAAGTGAGAATTTCGGATTTGAAATTCTCAACTCCATCGAACCGTGTGAATAATGGCGAATAGTTGTGTTAATTGCATTGACATGGAAGCAGGATTACGTCTAAAAAAAAAAATATGTTGTGTAATATAAATGCCTTTTTTTTCTTTTATAATTACAGTACAGACTTATTGACGTACCTACGACATACATATATATATATATATATATATATATATATATATATATATATATATATATATATATATATATATGTGTGTGTGTGTGTGTGGGTGTATGTGTGTGTGTGTGTGTGTGTGTGTGTGTACGTGTGTGTGTCTAAATTATTGCCATTCCTCTCAATATTTGGTGAGTGTCTTACTATCCGTTAATCTATTAACTGATCGGTCGAGAGTTGTGCATTGATTGATAGGCAGTCTTCTCTTTCTATCTATTGATCCGTTCACCAGTCGATTAATAAGAGACCGTCAACAAAACAGGCAACGTAGGTTTCTTCAATCTTTAAGTTAGTCTGGCTGACTGGCTATGTATGTACCGCACGTACAGACCACACCAAATGGAGCTATAGGACTGAAAAATCCAAACATTTACTTCTTATTACGTCTAGAAAGGAAGTGCCGGTTGGTTAGTAGCACGGAAAATGGACTCGGCGAGGCGGGTTCAAACTCCGACTGAGACTGAGACTAGAACTAATGCCCTTGAGAGAGGCGTGAATCCGACTCCTGTTCCTAGCTATGGGTAAAATTACATACGGTGAAGAGAGTTGCGTCACTTCGGGTGAAAGAGAACTGTGATATAGGAAGCCAGGGCATGAGCTAATGTTGTCGTGGCCAGCGTATGGGCATTTAATTGAAACTATATTATATACAGAAATGAACGTTTTTACCCCACCCCATAAGTTTTTGTGAGGGTTCAATTTGCAATGTAAGTTTGTGCATTAACACTTTTTTTTCGTTTTCGATTCAGACATTTTTTGTTATCACTGCTGAACAGATAGCGAGAAAAGTTACTTATTCATTGATCAACTTTTTTTTCCCAATTTTTTAATTGATCACTCCCAACATGGCTGGTTGCCAAAAGACGTTGGTCACGTGAGGGTTTCTATTGATTGACTACCCAGACCAGTCTAAGTACCTATTGGCCTGTTTGCCAATTTATACTAGACTATTCTGATCTGTCTCTTTGTTCACCTATTCCGGTTTGTTTGGGACAATCTTTTTATTTCAATCTCAGCTAATCAAACAAATGGAGATAATAATAATAATAATAATAATAATAATAATAATAATAATAATAATAATAATAAAAAATCGGCATTAATAAATGTTAGGTCTGGTTAATCACTCAATAGAAACCGTCATGCAACCAACGACTTTGCGTAGCATGCTGTGTTAGGGATAATCAATTAGAAAATTTGGAAGAAGCGGTGATCAATGAATAAGTTATTTCTCTCGACTTTTGTTGGCCAGTGATCACTAAAAAAGTCCGAATTTCCTCAAAACAAGCGGACACAAACTAAAGCATTAATTTAGCCTAAACTTACATTGCAAACTGAACCCCTCTGAAACAAATACAGACATAAGGAGTAAATGTTGAAATTTCCAACCCTCTTGCTCTATTACCGCGGCCTGTACGCGTGGTACTTACATAACCAGCCAGCCATTCAGCCGGCCGGAGTAAAAAACTGAAAGAAACTTATGTTGACAGTTTTGGTGATTGCTTTGATTAACAGTTTCTGATAATAAACAATAGAAACTTATATATTGATAACCATCAACCTTAAGAGTCAACATGGGTTTCTTCAGTTTTGGGATGGGTCTTGCTGACTGCCAATGTATGTGTGTGTGTGTGTGTGTGTGTGGTGCATACAGTTCTCATAAGAAGGACTGAGAATTCAAACATTTACTCTTTATTATGCTTTGAAAAAAAAAAAAAACGGATTTTTTGTTTCTTTGAAAATTGATCCCTAAAATAGTTTTTTTTTCAAGCGTGGTAGAGGACTATTTACAATATATGTTTATGCTAAATCAGTCCCTTCGTTTGCATTCGCCAGCTTCACGTTTTTTTTTCTTTTGAAAATTTGGACTTTTTAAAAAATTGTGATCACTGTCCAACAAAAGGGAAGAGAAATATCTTTTGTCCAATGTTTCAGTTGTTGACCCCCAACACTGCTAGCCGCTAAGAGACGTTGGTCTTGAGACGGTTTCTATTGAATGACGAACCAGACCTGGGTTTTTTTTTGAGGTATGTTTAAATTGAACTTAATCTTCCTATATGCATGTTTCTCTATTGAAACGTTTAAAATATTCCTAAAATCGTAAGCGTAGGAAACATGCCTACAGACATACATATACACTTCACTTTGAGACAAAACGTAATTTCTGAGCAACATTTTTTTTCTTTGTAACTGATGTAGTTTTTAGTTTTCCCATATGTTTTTCTGTCTTCATAAAAAAAAATATGTCTTTATCATATTTAAATGTGGTAGTAGGAAGCAGACGGGCCCGGGACCGTATGATTGATACGAATTAGTGGGCGAGGCCGAGGACTTAATACATATGTCTGTGAGGAGTCCCGGGCGTTGTTCATAATGGAAATTATTCTAATCATGTGTCTAATTAATTAAAGCAATTTAATGAACCGGATACCGTCGACCCTCTCTCTCTCTCTCTCTCTCTCTCTCTCTCTCCCTCCAAATGTAAGCGTCTACGTTCTCACACACGCATGCACACACAGACACAGACACACGTATATATATATATATATATATATATATATATATATATATAGATAGATAGATAGATAGATAGATAGAAAAAAAGAAATAAATACATTGATATGAAGAAATAGAAATCAGTACATAGAATAAATAAACTGATAAATAGATAGATAGATAGATAGATAGATATATAAATAGATATGAAGTGACTGATAAATAGAAATGAACACAGATATGAAAATAGATGAATATATAAATCTACATGAAACGACAATGATAGATAGATAGATAGATATGAATATAGATAGATATGAAGCGACCAAGATAGATAGATATGAACATAGTTAAATATATAGATAGATATGAAGCGACTATGATAGATTGATATGAACATAGATAGATAGATTGATAGATAAATAGATACATACGAAGCGACTATGATAGACGGATTGATAAATAGATAGATATGAACATAGATAGATATAAAGCGACTGCTAGATCAATATAGAGAGATATGAACATAGATAATGAACATAAATATAGATGGATAGATATCTAGAGACATAGACAGACACACAGACATATAGACAGATAGATTTAGAGATTGAGAGGCAGACAGAAAGAAAGATATGTATGATCTGAACGGGGTAGGTAGATGAATAAGGACAGAATGACATCCATATCATTGTCTGTCGACCAATCGATACGTCTCTGTGTACATGCGCACACACAATTGTATCCATAGAGCCATCGATATTTACCAGACTAACCCCACACACGAACAAATACATATGCACAGACGAAGAAATACTTGCTAATACATGCACACAGTGGCCAGGTAAGCCACGACCGTGCAAACCACTTTTTTTTCCGAAGAAGCAGACAACGGGGAGAAAATGGCGCGGAGAGCAGAATGTAGTTGGCGGAAATGGCAAAAAGAGAGATATAAGAGAACATCTGCTCAAACCAAATGGAAGGCAATGAGAGAGTAAGCAAGATGACAGCGGGAAAAAGAAAGAAAAAGAATGAAAGAACGGGAGGAAGAAAAGGGGAGGGGATGAAAAGAAGGCAAAGAAGAAAGGAGTAATAGGAAGGAAAGAGCGAACGAGCGAGCGAACGAGGGAAAAGAAAAGAAGATGAAATAAATGAATAAAAAGTATTGATGGACAGAAGGAGGGAAGAAGCTAGAGAGAAAGAAAGGGAGGAAGAAAGAATGAAGAAAGAAAGAACTGATAGAATGGAGAAAGAGAGAAAAAGAGGAGGAGAGCGACGAAGAGAAAGAAAGGAAGGGAGAAAAAAAACAAAGGAACTAAGAGCAGAATGAATGAATGAAGGAGGGATGAGAGACAAGGAAGAGGAAGGGAATAAAAAAAGAGCATGGAAGGAAGAAAGGAAGGAAAGACAGACGAAATAGAGAAGAAAAGAAGAAAGAAAGAAAGAAAGTGAGAAAGAAAGAAAGAGAGAAAGAAAGAAAGAAAGAACGAAAGAAAAGAAAGAAAAAACAGAAAGAAAGAGAAATGATGGTCAATAAAAAATGATAGAGAAAGAGAAAGTAGAAGCCAGAAAGGCGGGAAAATGGCTCTTCAGATAAGAGGGAAATAGAGAGGGGAGGGGGTGATCTGAGGGATGGGGGGAGGGAGAGTGAAAAACAGAGTTGGCGTAAAATGTCTACATTCATCTTTTTGTTTACTATGTAATATCGATCGTGACTGACGTTTGTCGGGGAGATTCATTTCGGCCCGGTTCGGCTCGTCCCGGCTTCTATCGGTACGTGCGTACCGGATTCTCAGCATCGATCGGTCGGGCTGACGGTCGGAACGTTGAAGGTCAAGGTCACACCGTACTGTTTTTGCGTAGCGAAAACTTTGAAAATTAAGACAAAATCTAGTTTTGCCACGACGAAGGGAAGAGAAGAAGATGGAAATAAATGATTGCATTAGCGTCGTAGTTGGATGGAGAAGAATCAAAAGGCTGGTGTGATCGAGATGCGTAAGGTCTTCTGAAAATGGCCATGTCTCGTGATGATGTATTTGGTGAGTGAGAGTGTGTGTGTTTTGAGGGGGGGAGCGGTTCACGAAAGTTGAACGACCTGTGGTTGATAGATAGAAAGACAGATATATAGATAGACAGACAGACAGACAAACAGATAGATAGATAGATAGATAGATGGATGAATAAATAGATAAATAGATGGATAGATAGATAGATAGATAGATAAAGAGTTAGATAGTTAGATAGATTGATATGAACAGATATAGATGGATAACGAACTAACTGGTATAGGTATAACCATAAAGATACATAGATATCTATAAGGCAAAAAAATAGATAGAATCGGACAGCGATAAATATAAAAACATATATAAAGATAGATTGATATATGGATAGATAATTGAATAGATAGATAGATCGACAGGTAGGCATATACTCACATAGATACAACGATAGATTGATAGATATTCAGGTATATTTGTCCGTCTATCTAACAGAACAAAACATACTGGAATAGATAACTAAATAGACGGACAGGTAGATAGATAGATATAGATAATGAACAAACATATAGATATAATCATAGATAACTAGTTAGTTGGCCTGTTATCAAGATAGATGGAATCATACCGATGAGTTGATAGATGAATAGATATGAATACACTGCCATAGACAGATAGATAGATAGATAGATAGATAGATGGATAGATGGATAGATAGATAGATAGATAGATATGAACACACTGTGATAGATAGATAGATAGATAGATAGATAGATAGATAGATAGATAGATAGATATGAACCGACTGAGATAGATAGATAGATACATACATACATAGATAGATGGATAGATGGATAGATAGATAGATAGATAGATTGATAGATACATTCATACATACATACATACATACATACAAAGGTACATACTAAGATAGAAAGACAGATAGATATATTCAGAGATGGATAGATAGGTACAAACACACTTAAATAGATCGATAGATAGACAAACTTAGATGTTAGATAAAAAATAAAAAGAGGAAGAAAGGAAGAAAAAAGAAAGGGAGAAAGTAAAGAAGTAAAGAGAAAGAGAGAAAGAGGATGAAGATGAAACGACAAAAAAAAAAGAGGAGACAAAGAGATGGAAGATAAGATGGCTATTGAGAAGCGGAGGGAGGAATTGAAAAGTAGATAGAGAGAGAAAGAGAAAGAGAGAGAGAGAGAAAGAGGGAGGCGGGGAAATGAAGAGAAAGAAAGATTGGGACAGAGTGTCTGGATGATAAACATGTCTTGTTAGTCACTCAATAGAAACCGTCAGGTGATCGACGTGTTTCCGCAGCATGCTGTGTTGGGATGATCAATTTAAAAATTGGAAAAAAGTGTGATCAATGAAAAAGTTTCTTCGGTAGCCTTTTGATGGATAGTGATCACTAAAAATGTCTGATTTTTCGAAGGCAAAACAAAAACAAAACAAGCGTGAGCATCGAACCAAAGGACTAATCTATCATACACTTGCATTGTAAATTGGACCCTCTAAAAACATGGATGGGTCCAAAAAAAGCCCAAACACTTGACTCGACATAAAGAGTAGATTTTCAGCTCTCTAGCTCAGTTGGTGCAGTTTGTACGCGTGATGCACATATGCGCAGAGAGCAGACCATCCAAACTCAATTAAGAACTGAAGAAACCTATGTTGATGCTGAGAGTTTTGGTTGACGTTCTCTAAAATGAATGAGCGAATCCTGATCAAAAAAGAAGAAAAATCAGATCTGGTTATTCACACAAGTGATCAACATCTTTTGGTAGCATGCCATTTGTAGATGATCAATTAAAACATTGAAAGAAGGGTGATTACGTTACTTCTCTCGCCTTTTGTTGGGCAGTAATCATTAAGAAGTCTGAATTTTCAAAAATAGGCGGATACAAAGTAGGGACACATTTAGCATAAACTTACATTGCAAACTGTAACAACCACTAAAAAAACTATTTTGTAGGTGGAATTTAAAAAAAAAACCCCGAAGAAACGTTTTTGTAGACATAATTAATAAATGTTTATGTCTAGCTTCATTGGTGCGACGTGCATACATATATTCAGCCAGACCGACCTGAAAACTAAAGAAACCCGTTTTGACAGTTTTGGAGACAGTTTTGGTTTACGGTGTCTAATATAGGAATGAAAGAGGAAGAGAAAAGTAATGGGGATAGAGAGAGAGAGAGAATGTAGAGACCGATGAGATGGACACAGAAATAGTGTGGACAGAATTAGAATAGAAGAGAAGGAAAGAGAGAGAAAGGGAGGGGGCACAAGAGAGAGAGAGAGAGAGGGAGAGAGAGAGTGGGAGAGAAAGCGTAGAGAGATTCATGTAAAATGGACAGTACTATATACAGAGATACAGTGAAAGAAGGAAAGAGAGAAACGAAACAGAATGGAAAAATGAAAGAAACGAAAGGAATAAGAAAAGAAAAAAGGGGAAAAAGTGAAGAGAGAGGGACAGCGACAAAGCGAGAGAGAAAACGAAAACAAAAAAAAAAGAAAGGGAAGAAGAAGACAAAAAAGAGAGGGAGAGAGAAAATGATAGGAAGAAGGAAAATAGAGTGAAATTGGGCAAAAGAGAAATAGTATGAAAGAAGGGAACTTGTGTGTGTGTGTGTGTGTGTGTGAAAGCGAGGGAGTGAGTGAGAGAGAGAGAGAGAGAGAGAGAGAGAGAGAGAGAGACGGAAGCAAAGAAATGAATGAAGAAAGAGAGAGAAAAAGGGCAAGGAAAGAAAGAGAGAGGAGGAGGGGTGGGATTTGACACCATTTTTCATGTCTTGGGGCATTGACTGCCCTAATTTAGTCGTTTGGGTTTTAAGATTCGAAAATAAGTTAATCTCATTTGTCATTTCGTGAGTTCGACTTTGATTGGAGGCTACAATATGCAGTTGCATGTTTAGATTCAAGAGAACTTGACTAAAATAAATCTGCAATCTATCTATCTATCTATCTATCGATCTATCGATCTATCTATCTATCAATCTATCTATCTATCTATCAATCTATCTGAAACCGTCAACCAAAGATCTCTCCAAAATGTCAACATAGCTTTCTATCAGTTTTCAAGTCCGTCTGGCTGGCTGGCTGGTTGGCTGGCTGGGTGACTATGTGTGCATCACGCGCACAGGCTGCAGCAATGGAACTAGAGGGCTGAAAATGTTGACATTTACTTCTAATTATTTCTATTAAATTCCCTAAACAGGGTTTAATGGGGTCGGGGGTCAGTTTGTAATTTAATTTCACACTAAAATGATCCCCCAGTCTCTTATCATGTCGAGAAAAAAAAAATCTGTTTTGATAATTTACCTCTAAATTGGTTTTTGGTGGGGGATTCAATTTGCAATGTAAGTTTCTGCTAACTTGATCCTTTCATGCTTGTTTTTTTTAATTTTTAAATCTGACTTTTTTTAGTGATCGCTACTCAAGAAAAGGTCAATTTATTCATTGATCATCCCTTTTCCGATTTTTTAATTGATCATCCCAACATAATGCTACCAAAAGACGTTCACCATGTGACAGTTTCTATTAAATGACTAACCAGACCTATCTATCTATCTATCTATCTATCTATCTATCTATCTATCTATCTATCTATCTATCTATCTATCTATCTGTTCATTATACATCAGAGTGTTTTTTGTCCGTGTGTAAGATGTACGATGTTCGTTGAAGATTTATTGACTGAGTTATATAAAGAAGCATGGGGACCAAATGATAACAAATCTACAGGTCTGGTTAGTCACTCAATACAAAACTCTTACACGACCAACGTCTTTTGACAGCATGTCGTGTTGGGAGTGATCAATTTAAAAATAGAAAAAAAGGGGGACAAACGTATAAGATACTTCTCTCGCCTTTTGTTAGGCTATGATCATTAAAAAAGATTGAATTCTAAAAATAAAGAATGTGAACCGTTGTACACAAACTTAGGTGCCAGTTTAGCATAAACGTAAATTGCAAATTGAACTTCCAATAAAAACCTATTTTGTGGGGCAATTCGAGCCCCCCCCCCAAAAAAAAACACAACCTTATTTGTAAATACAATGATAAGTGAATAATGAAAATTCCAGCCCTCCAGCTACATTGGTACGTTCCGTGGTCGATGCATACGTAGCCAACCAGACCAACCTGAAAACTGAAGAAACCTATGTTGATATTGATTATATTGATGCTGATAGTTTCGCTTCAAACAGAGGAACGCTACTGATGACAATCAAATAACGAAATGGTTGATCTGAAATGTATTTATATTCATAGGGGTCTACAAAACTGGATAATAATAGAGACAGAAGCATCGTCCGGCGTAATTCTCCCAAGTAGGGAGAACTAGTATGCCCCCCAAAATTAGCATCCGATATCCCGGGTTTTTAACTAGATTCGAATCCCTAATTCTAATTGAGATGGGAAGTATTCAATTACTGTATCTTATTTGTAGAATTTTTTTTTCTCAACTCTGAGTCACGTGATTTGACAATAATGGCGTTTAAACTTTCTGTTTCAAAATCGATTTTCTCAGTTGTTTTGAGTTAGATTTACTTGAAACTTGATGGGGAAAGTGTTTTTTGATGAGATGCTTCTCATCTAAAATTATCTACTACTCAGGATCACGTGATCTGGCAACAATGGCGTTGAAATTTCATAGAGGACGTCTCATTGAACTTTCAGTTACCATATATATATATATATATATATATATATATATATATATATATATATATATATATATATATATATATATATATATGTATATATATATATATATATATATGTATTCTACAGTTGTCTGGATCATTAATCAATGTGATACGTAAATATGTTTGGCATCGGAGTTTCAATGCTGTAAAGTTAGTTTATAAATAATGCATGATAATATCTTTTTCATCATGTTTTGTTCCATTAGAAATAATAAAATCCTACTATTTTGGGTTCAGAAGAAAATGAACTTTCTAAGAAACTAGTATATTCATTCATGGGCAACGCTGTGGATAGATAGAAGGAAGAAACTTGGACGAAGAAGCTAAGATAGATAATTGATAGTATCGATAATATCATAACCTGGCATCAATGAATCAATGTAGCCCGCTTGTGTACTAGGACTAATTATCTAAAAAAAATCATCTAAAAATATCCAAAAATATGGGTCTTTTATCTAATAACGGCTGCACAAGATTTGGGCATTATGATAGAGGCACCCATAAAACGTTTTTTAGATGGTGTTTAGTAGTGTACTCATGTAAATTTTCAAGGTTGCAGCCCAAATATGTAACCAGGAGACACACAGACGAACAAAGAGAGAAGAATATGTTGCTCACTTGGCCGTTTGGTCGGTTTGGCCACTTGTGGGGCGACGGCGATTCGATAGCTAGTTAGCTAGATAGATAGATAGATCACAGATTTAGCAATGTTAAGCTTACTTAATTCTGGTATGCGACTGCATATCGCAGCATCCAGTTATTAAAGTCGATTTCATGCAGTACCAAAGGAGATTAACACCTTAATCAATACTCGTCAGAAGGTGCGGACAAACCCAGAGACAGTGAGAGAGAGAGACAGAGAGAGACAGAGAGACAGAGAGACAGAGAGACAGAGAGAGAGAGAGAGAGAGAGAGAGAGACAGACAGACAGACAGACAGACAGACATAGAGAAACAAATCAAACAAAAAAAGACAGTCGGCAAGGACGCACTAGTCTTATAATGAAGCAAACATTGCTGATATAATAATTATCCTTTGTTCAATTTTTATATGTTCCAATAATTAATTTTAAATTGATCCTATGGAGTCGTCAACATGTCACATTCTTTGGCAGGTGTCAGAACAGTAGCGGTGGGGAAAAGGTTAATAATTAGATTGAAGGTTAAGGAGTTAGCCTCTCGTCACAAATGGAGTTAATTAATAACCCCCTCCAACTAATACTACCATTGTTGCTAATACTAACATTAATTATAACAAAAACAAGATCGTATGGTTTCTTCAATGCAATGGCTGAGATGGTCGGGTTAGCCATCATTTCAAACTAAAAAAAAAAAAGCGAATAAATTGAAATAAATAAACCGAGCAAATTAAATACAATGGCAGCTTTAATATCATGGGCGTTAGCTTTTCGTAGGGACTAACTAGAAAGTCCCATGGATTTTATAAAGAGTTAAGTTTCTACTAATTTAACGCAAAAATTAAAGTTTGCAGCGAGTGAAGCGGTAAATGTAATAATTTAATTATTCCTGTTCATCGATTCAGTCTTCTCGCCGTTGTTTTTTTATTTCCTTGATTTATTTTTTAAATTTGCTTGCTTTATTTTTCAATTTGCTTGCTTTATTTTTCAATTCACCCACCCTATTTTTTTAATCTGCACCCCTCAGTTTTCAAATTTCTGGCTAAAGTTTTTGATTTGATCATAGCAGTCTTTAATTCGCACATCGTTGTTCTTGATTTGCTTACTCTATTCTTTAATTTGCTTGCTCTAATTTTTTCTAAATTGCTCGGGAAAAGTTATAAGAGATCGTCGGGTTCCACTTAGGGTCCTTCATGGCATCATATTAGTTCTACATCATAGCGCCCTATTCCTCTTTGATTAACATCAGACGGATTTCACTGGGTTACAAGGTACCAGCAGCAGGGAGTAATCCCCGACCTTGCCGATTTATTGAGATCGTATCATGCCTTTCCAAGGAGAAATAATGTGAACACGAACTACCTCAGCCGAAATTTGAACTCTGTTCGCAGATTCTATTCACTAAATATCAAGTTGAGTAGATAGATAAACCGGTCACGTGATCCACTCAATAGAAACCGTCACGTGACCAACATCTTTTGGCAGCATGCCGTGTTGTGTGTGTCTGTAGGGAGGGGGTTACTTCCATCGTATTTAGCATAAATTTACATCGTATATTGAACCCATCCCACTAAAAATCTAGTTTTTTTTCTTGACATAATAAGGAGTAAATGCTGATACTTGCAGCCACCTAGGTTCACTAGTGCCCTCTATACGCGTGACACATGCCAGTCAAAATCACTTAAAAACTGAAGAAACCTTTGTTTTCTATGTTGACCGTATTGGTCGAACGGTTCCAAATATCAAGGCAAATACGTGTTAGTAATATTTGAAGTTCAGACCCAATTTCCCACGTTCGGCCTGGTACCAAACGATTGTCAAGTTTCCCAAGTTCATGAAATTGAAATCAACGTGGTTTTCCCAGGAAAGAAATGGTACCAAATTCGCTTTCAAGTGAACAGAGTCTCTATATTTATTTCTCTCTAGGAGAATACTTAACTTTTAAAAGAAAACCCTTATGACTCCACAAAAGTTTCTATTTGTCCATTCAAGTGATATGTAGTTTTTCATATGTGATTGTGTATTTGAATATTGTGACACCTGGATCTCTTTCATTTTCTGCTTTTTTAGCTTTTTTTTTTCATTGTTCAGTTAATAGATTTTTTATTATTTATTTTTTTTTATATCTTAATTCCTTCGTATTTGTCTACGTTGAAGAATAATTACAGACCATTTTTCTTATATTTTTTTCATTTCATCTAGTTTTATTATGTTTTCTTTGTCTTTTGTTGTGACTTGAAAATCAGCATCTGATTTATTTGTGCTGTTCGAAAACTGATCTTTGGCGTCAGTGGGAAATATGCAACTAACTCAGTTAACTTGAAGGAACTAAAACAACCCATATTGTTGATTGTACTGCAAACCTCTCGTTTTCCTGGGCGTATAGACCTTACTTAGGATATATATATATATACACACACACACACACACACACACACACACACACACACACACATATATATATATATATATATATATATATATATATATATATATGTATGTTAGAAACTATCAATCAAAACTGTCAGTTTAGGTTTCTTCAGTTTTTAAGTTGGTCAAGCTAGCTGGCTAGTTGACGGACGGGCTATGTATCTATCATGCATTCAGTCCGTAACGGGGCTACAGGGCTAAAAAATTTAATATTTACTCCTTATTGTATATAGAAAGAACATCGCCATTTTCTTCTTCTAAGTCACCTAAAATTGGTTTTTAGTGAGGGTTCAATTTGAATTGTAAGTTTTTTACAAAATTGATTCCTTAGTTTGTCTGTTCATGCTGATCTTTTTGAAAATTGAGACTTTTTCAACGATCACTGCCCAACATAAGGCAAGAGAAGTAACGTATTCGTTGATCACCCCCACCCTATTGATTATTTGATCGATTGTACCCAAAATAGCATGCTGGGAAAAAACGTTGGTCACGTGATAGTTTCTATTGGGCCACCACCAGACCTGAATTTCACTGGCTTTGGGCCAGATGTTAACGCCTTAAGAATAATTTTGATCTTTCTAAAGTGGACATCTGTACTTTTCTTTTGAGAGGAAGAAAATGAAAACAAAAACAAAAACAAAAAAAAAACTGTACATATCACTTCAATAGACATATAGAAACTTATGTAGAGTTATAAGGGTTTTCTTTTAAAAGTTAAGTATTCTCCTAGAGAAAAATAAATCTAGAGACTCTGTTCACTTGAAAGCGAATTTGGTACCGTTTTTTGTTCTTGGGAAAACATCTTGATTTCAATTTTATGATCTTGGAAAAAGACTAAAATAATAACAAATAACTAAGTGGCTACTATTAAACATGAAACAGACTTACCCCCCCCCAGATTTTCCTAATTATATAAGATAACTGAGATCGTCTAGTCTTGGAGTAGTGGTTAGCGAGCTAGTTATGTAGATCAGTACTCTTACGTTTTGTGTTCGATTCGCATATGAGCCGGCTGAACGCATAGCTGAACTTAACGGCTGTTTTGGGTCACTTGCCCACCAGAGGGTCCCCAAAAAGCGGCAGAAAGCCCCCCCCCCCATCAAACTCTGCTTAGGGCTCCATAGAGGTATGGGCCAACAGTGTTGCCAATATAGCGCGTTTCTTGTTTTGGCATTGCGAATATTGCTAAATTAGCGCGGGCGTTTTTACTATTTTTAGCATCTTTTTGTGTTTCAACCATTTTGGAGATTATTTCTTTTAAATTTACTCATTTTGGAGGCCTAACTAGCGGAAAAAAATTGAGTTGGTGACACTGTGGGCCGGTCTTGGCTCGAACGGGATATTTCAAAGACGCAGAAACAGGTCCGAATGAATCAGTGTATAGTAGTAACAATGCCTCATCCCAGAAATTCAGATATAAGAGGAGCTTCGTTTACAATTAGTCTTTTCCAGAGTGGTAGAGCTCTGGGTCGTAACTTATAAGTCGATACGAAATAAACTATTAGGAAAATTGGTTGACTCTATCGTTTACCAGCGTAGTAAAAAAGGTTATAGCAGATGAAAATAGGATGACTAAAGGACGAGGGTGTTTATGCAGTGTGTAGGGATCGGAAACGGCTTTGCATCATCCCGTGAAATTCGTCTCGGAGTACCAGCTCTTTTCTCGATGTTTTGTACGGAACGAATTCCGACACGGTGATCTTTTACCCCTGTCAAAGAGATTTGAGACGTATATGTATTCTGTCAACAAGTTCCGTCTTTCCGACTGTCTGTCTTCCCGTCTGTCTGTCCACACGATATTTCAAAAAGAACTCAATGAGTATCAATGATATTTTATGGAAGGGCAGACATGGAGTAAGAAAATAAATTGGGTTAAATTTTTGGACGGATCCAGGAATAATTTTTGTGGAAAAAAAACATACCTTTTCGCTCATGACTGTTCATACGATATCTCCGAAAAGTTCTCAATGAATTCATTAAATTTTTCTAGAACTGTGAGCCATAAGCTCAGAAACGATTAATTAGATTTTGTGGCGGATCCATGTAAAATTACTTTCCCTGACGTTGGAAGAGGCATTGCGTTCTGTGAATGCTTTCTAATTTCTGTAAGTGGAAGTGAATTTCAGACACTTTGCTTTTTATATGTTTTTGTTGGAGATATTTCAAACTGGCTGAAAATATGGAAATTCCACGGATGTTGACAACGAAAGATCATCCATCATATCATGCCTCTGTGCTACCTTCACCTAATGCTTGTATCTCCTCATTCTCTCCCTTATACGTTCCAATCTTAGTTACAAGTACATGTTTTTATCTGTTTGTTATACAAAAGTGGATTAGTTTCTTATGCAATACTTCTTACATTCTTATCAAACTACCTAACTCTCTTTTCTGTCCTCCTTCAATTACCCTTCATCAAACTACCGAACTTCTTTTCCTGTCCTCTCTCTCTTCTTGTCCTGTCATCAAACTACCTGATTTTCTTTTCTGTCCTTTTTCTTTGATAAATTACCTCGCTTTTTGGTCCGTTCTCTTCCTACCATCTTATTAAACTACCTAATATTTCCCTCGTGATACAACTGGAAGAGTAACAGTCGAAGATAGATCGAAAGAAGCTGATTATAGATTGTGCTTCCCTTTTCTCTTTGATGTTAACATTTTAGAGGAAAGAATGTCTTCAAAGGCACTAATGTAGAACAGTAAACATTTAACACAAACCAAGCGACCAAGAGAAAAATATCTTAATAAATAATCTAAAAGGAAATTAAAATCCTTTTGATACATCTTTTATCTATTCTTATTAAATGAAGTCACTGTCGGAGGAAAATTAAAATAATGATTCTTAATATTTCATCAAATGAAAAATGTATTAAGAGACCATGAAACTATCAGAATATAAACAAACATGGCCACCGACCGGAGTAAAGGATGGGTTTAAGGGTTGGAAGTGATTTTTCAGTTTGTGTCTTAGTGGCTCAATTGTTAAAGCAGGCGGATCTTAAACATTCTTCTTTGGGAGATGCGAGTTCAAATCCCATGTATTCCGTATTAAAGATACTACTTACAAACAAATACACATCTTTAAGCAAGTAGAAAACTAAGCTGAAAATAAAAAAGTATCCATAAAGTCAAAAAGAGAATCTCCTGTTTTGACGCCATATTTTCTTTAAAAAAAATTTCATCAAAGTCTCTCGTGTTTCACCTGGCGCTAAAATATCTACACAAGCACACGTGTCACTTTCCTTCAAATCATTGTAATGGAAAACTATATTTATCTTCATTTATTTTTATCTCTAATGATGAAAACAGAAGATTTTCTGCTTTCTATTGAGAAAGAAAGAGGAGAAAAATCTGTTTTTGTGGTAATTACCGTCTATAAATATATTCATTTGACATCAGAAAGGCATTTTAATTAGTGCTAATTGTTTATGTTTTAGCCTAAGAAGAAGAGAGAGGGAGAAAGAGGGGATAATGAGGATTTTATATGTGACCTTCGCGATTTTCGGCATTTAAGTAGTGGCCTTTTGAGTAATTACTTCAATACAATAAAAGTATTAACGACTACAACACGTCGGACAAACCCTTATCCTACTTCTGACTGAAGATAATTAAACCAGTACTTCCATTTTAAAAACGTTTGTTTTTTTTTAATTTTGGGAAAAAAAGCTTTCTTGAACTTTTTTGGCCCAATTCTGACGAATTTATCAATAACATCTAGATTCTCTAGTTTCTAGACGTTCCTGGGTTTAAAAAAAACCCCTATTTTAGTTGTTTTCTTGTGGAAAATGCCAATGATGTCATTAATGGAATTAGTTCTGAGCATCAGAAAACAGCACAGTATATTAGAAAAAAGACAGGAGTCAGAGATATCATAGCAACGATAAGAAAACTCAAATGGCAACGGGCTGTACAAGTTGCAAGAATATCAGATAACTGCTTGACGTGTCAGATAACTGCTGTCGGCCGCAATTTTGCATATGATCTCTGGAGACCCCTGTTGCGATCATAAAGAGAGATGGCGTGATGAGCAAGACAAATTCAAAAAGTATTGGTTCTGCGATGTCCATGATGGGCGGTCTGGTGAATCTTAGGGGAGATCTTTGTTCAACGACGGTCGATAAAAGGCTGCTGCTGCCGATGAGGATGATTATGTCAAGTATTGGTTGTTTTCATACAACTTTCAATTCGAGTCACTGTTTCTATGTTTCGCGTATAATGTCGCAGGTCCGAATCCCGGTACGAGTGGAAAGCGTAGAAAACTCTTCATAGGACAAATCTCCCTTTGCACTCAGGTAATAGATGACATCCTAATGCTCCCAGGACGAAATCATCATTGTGGAGGTTAAGCGAGGATGTAATTGTCACCTCCATTTGATTTAGGTCTCAGTTTGGAAATAAGGTAAAAATGATTGTATCCATCTACAACTTACCTGAGTCTTTGATGACATCAAAGTATGATTGGGAGACATACGTTCTGGAATGTTTGATAACTTAGGCCAAGGGAATTGGCTTGGTATCAAACGAAAACTACTACTTTTAACGAAGAAGAAGAACTATTAACATTCCAATATTTTTTCGGACAACTGAACTCCTTTTTCGTTTTCTTCATGTTGTTCACATTCTTCGGCCTTCGTTAGGTATTCCTTAACAAAAAAGGAAAAACAAAATTGTTTGTTCAAAAATGACGCAAGGAAATCTAAATTTAGTGAAGATCTTCGGCACCTTGCTATAGCGTACTGGTTTGCAATACATGTTCGCAGGCAATTACTGTTAGTGTGTTCGATCCTCTCTCGGAGTCTCACATTTGTGGCCTTGAGCCAAACTGAGCTAAACTTATCCATAAGTTTGAAAAGAGTTATTAACATTCCAAATTTCGTTCAGACAACTGAACTCCTTCGTATTCTGGACGTAGTTAACATTTTTCAGCATTTGTCAGGTGTATAATACGTACGAAAGAAAAAAATTGAATTTTTGCCAACTAGTTGAGTCTTGGTAGCTCAATTGGTAGAGCAGGTAGACGTAAACTGTGACCCCTGCATAAAGGTTCAATGCCCACCAATGACTTATTCTTTATTTTTCAATCGAGACTGTTTCTGCTCTGCCGTTGAGTGATCGGTTTGAGTGAGAGTTGCAATAAAAAGGCAACAAACAAATTGAGATGGAGGTAAAGAGTAGTCATAGATTTAAATATGATGATGATGATGATGATGATGATGATAATAAAAATAATAATAATAATGATAATGATAATAATGATAATAATAATTGGAATATATATATGTATATATATATATATATATATATATATATATATATATATATATTCGAGGGTAGGTCAATAGGTTCATAGCCTGTAGTTATCAGCTGAATTTTCATCTGAAATTTTCACTGTATGATAGATATGTGGGAATAACAGTCCCCCCTGGATCAAATGCATTGACGAAATGTTTAAAAAAAACCGTGTTGTGGAATATGGATAATCTTTCTATCATAATGCTACAAGCTATCACCATTAGATTTCGGACATTACTTATGAGATGACTGGATACCTTTCATCATCATCATCATAATCAGTCTTTTAACGCCTGTCGTTGGATATAGAACTTCCCTAGGATTCGCCACACTTCTCTATCATGGGTGTCGCGGAGCCAGTACTCCCTGAACTTGTCTAGCTCGTCTCTCCATCTAATATTCTGCCGGCCTCGGTTGCGCATGTGATCTCGGGGATCCATGTCGTGAGTCGTGATGTCCATCGGTTGTCTGCCTATTACTCTGCACTTGTTCGACAATAAGTTCACAGGTCTTTTACTTTCCGAACATCTATTAGTTCATCAAGCACAAGGACATACATGTGAGATACCGAGAGAGGATCGAAAACACTCTTGGAGTAATGGACTGTGAGCATGGATTGCTATTGAATAGATATCAATACACTCTCGTCCATAAATGAGTACATCTTCATATTTTTTATTTAACAGACAAAAATGAGTACACCCATCGGGAAAATACCTTTTGATGCTAAGTTTCAGTGCTGTACTGTTGAGTCATAAATAACTTGATAATATCCGTATTGATTGTGCAACGTTCCGGGAGAAACTATCAAATCCTGCTATGTTTGGTTTAGATGAAAATTAACTTTTTATAAAATAACGGCAAGGGTGTACTCACTTATGGGCAACACTGTACATTATTTTATGCAAGTCTTCGTTGAGGTGTGGGGTGACTTGAGACAGGGATGGGTGGTAGGATTGACACCCAAGGTTATAAATAATCCTAGAGATTACTTATCCCTCTATCCGTGTAACACGATCGAACCTTGCTTATATAAATAGATATTTAATTAGCATACTACGTCACAAGAAAAAGAGCTAGGGCAAAAATTGTGTCGCGCCCCGGGCTGGATTTATAAAGAGGTAAACGGGGCAATCGCCGCAGGTCCCCTCTATACAAAAATATTGTAATTAGAAAAAAAAATAGTGTTTTTAATACAAAATAAATTATTAATTACCGCTTGGGGTTCATTTTTGAATTTATTTCATTATACTATTGTTTTAAATAAATCAATAAAATTACTACTTGTTATTCGGATCTACAGTAATTGGTATATCGGAATACTAAAAATCTATTTGGAGATTTGTATTTATATGTGTACATGTATTTACTTCATATATGTAACTCATTTGACCTTTTCATGTATATATAACTTCTCAATCCCAATTACTTGCAATAAACAGAAATTGATGTGTATTTTGTAATTCGACAGGTATTTTAATTTTTGTGTATAAAGTGCCCACCAAAATTGAAGTGCCACGGGCCAACAAGGTTTAAATCCGGTTCTGGACCTGCCAATATCCAAGCGGGAAGTGCTCAAAACCGTGGCCCTTTTTAAACCAGTTGGAAAGATACAACTATCTCAGCCTCGTAGCAGGCCCCTTGTTTTTCGAAATCGGGTGCTACGTTCCTATTTTGCAGTCAACTTTCTACTTGTAAATCAGCTTCGATTTTTTCCAACTATTTATAGACATTGTTTACAAGTGTGTCGCTATAAATATTCCTGTTCAATGCAGACTTAACATTGTGTAAACTTAAGTGGATTATTTGCTGACGTAAATGTAATATAAGTGAGCTGAATGACCTAGCCAGATCATACCCCCTTGAGGATTATGTAAATTAACAGTTGGGGTAGGGAGGTCACCCTGTGTGTGGGCGTGACCCCCTCTGCGACAGCCCTAATGCAATCTCAAGCAATATACATACACATATATATATATATATATATATATATATATATATATATATATATATATATATATATATATGAGGTGCTACTGAAAATTACGCAGAATTTGAGGCGCCAAATGGCTTATCTGAAGATAGAAAAATCGATAGAAATATGAAGATCTTTATTGCTTGGTGGAGAGATTTCGGAAGATGTTAATTGTCCTGCGAGACACGGGAAAAGCAGCGTTAATTGACGGATGAAACTGCTGATAAATCTGTTAAAATTCATCGAAAGTTTGGACAGCTCATCGCACACAAACACACACATACACACATAAACACATACAAACATGAATGCACGCACACACACACACACACACACACATACATATATATGTATATAATACAATACAAATTAGGAATGCAATACAATATAACATAATACAATATCTGATGTATGATGGGTTTATTTCATAAAGTGCTCGATGCATTCAATTTAGAATATTAAGTTGATTTAGAGTAGAGCTTAAAATTTAATGGTGCAAGGATTGGAAAACGCGTTTATGTTTGTGCCCTGTTTAGGCTTCTCCAGGCAAATGAATCAGTTTATTTTAGATTCCTATTTAGGACATTCTTTATGGATGTGTCTATTTTTCTAGGTTGTAGGTCTTCCTTTTAATGCTCCTCTATTCAGGGTTGAGCACTCTTTAAGTGAGGTAACTCATCCATTGTAAGCTTATGCAATGCTCTTCCATAGGAATAGAGCACCCTGGTGGATGAGGAGTTTCTGCATAAATGAATACATCGTTTAAATTCAGCCTTACTGACCACCCAGTTCCGTAGTCCAGAGGTAGGATATCGGCCTCCGGGTGCGATGTGAGGGAATCAATTCTGCCTCGCGGAACTTGATGGGATAATGTCTATAGCCACACTGAAGAGATGTAATACATTGAAACAGCCGTCGGTGGATGACACAATAATACATATATGTATATATATATATATATATATATATATGTTCAGTGGTTGATCATTGCTTAATGTGTTTTGTTGTTTTATTTAATGGGATGCTATGTTTGTTGGTGGTGATAAAGTAAAGTGTGGGATAGGCATTTTTGTTATCGGTATGTGGTTGATCTATCATTATCTTTCTGGTATGTTTCCTCTCTGACAGTATTTTATTCTCTCTTAAATCTGTTTCTCAAAGTTTGAGTTCCCTTTTATACGCCCTTAGTTG
>OY735230.1:24003200-24020700 GCA_963457665.1 Thysanoteuthis rhombus | reverse complement strand
ATATTTGGTAACATTGTGTGATCAAAGGAAAACAAGACACTTAGCCAACTATGTACATGCCATGAGATGCTGATGTGGATTTGGTACTGATAATTTTAAACCTCTCCTGCCCACGTCCAGGAAAATGAGGTTTGCTGAAAAACAAATTCTGCCACTACCTCTACAACAGAAGATTACTAATCTTGCACAACCTTTGTTGATTACAAACCAAACATAATAAATTCGTAAAACGAAAAAACCTTTTTTACAGCGACAATAGGTAGATCAGTGTCGCAAACCTTTCTTTGCGACTTGGGTGTTCACCAGTTGCTCAACGATAGCAGCACTGAGTCATACAAAGCTAAACTATGTAAACAGCTAATCTCGAAAGCCCTGTTTAGTGAAGTCTGCAACGTTAGGTCATATAAGCAAGTATTAATCAATGACACATCTCGCAAGCTTTTGTTAATGAGTTTAGATTTACTTAATACTCCACCATTGCAGGTATGTGCCAGACTGAGCCAAGGATCATTAACCTTTGGTCTTGCAGGCCATTGATAGTGACTTCTGATTTTTTTTTTTTTGAGTGCACGCTCATCGTGGCAATGGACCTACTATATATATATATATATATATATATATATACGTATATGAATGATTGGCTTTACTTCGCGCATGGAGATTTCGGGAGGTTTTCAACAATTAAGGGATCCTTGGGTGGCGGGGGCATGTATGCGAAATAACTCTCCAGTCTGTGCAATGGAGTTTTAAGGTGCGACATGCGCAAGGCCGAACCATCCATTAAACTAAGGTTTTGCATCCTATGGTCCATCAAGATGGTATGAATAGAAGCAAGGCCCTATGTCTTAAGTTTAACAGGAGTTTCCTGGCATATGCCAGAACGAGCTATGGGGTTCTGTCGCTCATTTGCAACGATCTTCCGACAGAATGGCTTGTCTGAATAGTTGGACCACGGGACGGGATCTTGGATTCAATGCAGAGATAACTGGTTTTACTTTTTTCCTGTTTAATTATTCTGTTAGCGTTTAATGAGAGAAATGTCCATAAGCTTCTGACCTTATGCTCTCGGTTATTTGTTTACCCATATTAGACATCAAAAACCCTAATGATGGGGAGCAAAACTGTTATTATAAATTCATTTTTTTAAATTTCAGCAGTACTGCTTTTATGCGCTGAGATGATGCTACGCTTATCAATTTGTAAATAGATGTACAGATATGAAAAAAATATACGTATGTGTGTATTTTTGTATGTGTGCAGGTACATATTTGCAATAAAGCATGCTTCTACGCCGGGTTAAATATTCAACAAATGAACAACTGTAGCGTAAAAATTTGAAGCCATTTAAAAAAAATTCCATCAAAAAATGAATATGGTCAGAATAAATTCTGGAAAATGTAGATGTTATTAACTGACCTATCAAAATGAGACCCCAAAAGGCCAAAAGCTTTTAAAAAAAAAAAAAAAAATTGTTTTTAGAGAGTGTTTAATGGAGTACCAATGCAAATTTTCAAGACTGTGATTAAAGCAGTGTGTCCAGGAGCGCTGTAATACAAAAAACACACGTACATTTTAAAAAAAAAAGGATAGGTTCCTTTGCCAACTTTGGTGGCTACAGTTATTCAAATAATACAAGAAAAAGTTTTTTTGTTTTTTGTTTTTTTCCTCATGGGTGCAGCCCAACCAAAATCAGCTTGCATACTCAATAAACCTAAGGGAAGGTTTTAAAGTAAAAAAAAAAGTATTAGAATTTTTGGAAAAAATCAGTGTGCATACAAAATCAATACAAAACAAAATCAATCATTCTACCTTGCAAACCGTACTCTGAAAGCTGTAGTCCTTCTCTTTCATTCCTTAGATATTTAACCCGGCATAGACAGATACATCAGTAAGCAGATAGATATACACATGTTTATTAAAAAAATGTAATCACAATATACCACCTGGGACTCTAAAATAGCAAAATGAAAGCTCGTATGTTGCACGGTAGAGAGTTGGGGGTCAAGAGCCAACCACCTGTGAGTTCAAAATTAAATTGTTTTGCATAAACGTGCTCTTGGGGGCACATGTCAATAACAAAATTCTGGGAAATAGTGCGGCCACCATCCGTCACTCATCAAACTGTAGTTAACTAATTTACAATTTATGAAAAGTTGACTTCATTTTATCGTTGACAGTTGATATCAACTAAAGTTCAAAAGTTGAAGGGCTTGACCAGAAATTTGAAAGGTTTTTTTTAATGATATTTAAATTTGATTCAAGAAAATCTGGGACACACTGTCGCTGCACACGGGAGTTTACCAATATCAGTTCGTATATTTCTATCTATTTCAAAACTGTAGATTTGTGCCATCAAAACTGTCGCCTCCTCTGCTTGAACAAATTTATAATTTCACGACAACCCCCCCTCTCTCTCTCAATATATATATATATATATATATATATATATATATATATATATATATATATATATATATACACACACACACACACACACTCATATATATATATATATATATATATATATATATATATATATATATATATATATATAAATTGATGGATAGATAATAAAAATTAGGAATACATGATATCATATGATATCCGATAAATGATGGGTTTATTTCATAAAGTTCTCGATACATTCAGTATTAGACTTACAGTTGTATTAGAGTAGAGCTTAAATATGATGAAGAAAGGATTCACTGCAAAAACACGTTTATATTTCTGCCCTGTTTTGGCTTCTTTAGGCAAATCCACCCCAAGAAGCCAAAACAGGCAGAAACATAAACGTACTTGTGTAGCAAATCCTAATTCATTGTGTATATATATATATATATATATATATATATATATATATATATATATATATATATATATATATATATATATATATATATATATATATAAATACAAACATATATATAAATACAAACAGAAAACTAACGAAAACAGATTTTATCTGTTGTGGATGTTTGATCACTGTTCAATATTTAACACAGTAGATAGAGCCATTAATATAAACATATATAAAAGAATTACATGGACATATACCCGGTGAATGTTAACATTTCGTGTCTTTCGCACTTATCAGCAACTTTCAAAGTATTTTTTCTGTGGATTATGAAAATAATCAAACCATTACATTCGATTAACGTATTCTTCAATTATCCAATCAGACTTGAATGTTCCTAAAACCCTAACGGTTCTATCAAATAATGCTATGTATGTATGAGGGTGATCAAACAGACTTACCTCCCCAGTCCCTGAATTACCAACTGTTATTTTCTTTATCTACAGAAAACATATTGTCGGTTGCTGATGAGTGGGACAGGCACCAAATATTAATATTGTAAAACTAATTTCCTATGTATATATAAGACTTATCATATACATATGTATATATATATATAAGAGATGAAATAATGTATTTGCTACTCAAACAATTGTGTAGCAAATATATTGTTTCATCATATCCAATGCTCTACTTTAACTTAACTGAATGTGGAATGTATCGAGCACTTCATGAAATACACCTATCACACATCAGATATTGAATTACTGATTTATACTTTGTGTGTGTGTGTGTGTGTGTGTGTGTGTGTGCGTGCGTCGAGCATATACTGGGAAATACGACATTTTGGTGGATTGAATTGACATGTGAGAACTGCATTTGCTACAGTCTTTCTACATTTCAGAGGAAAAAGCCGATGGGAATTGGGTGAAATGCATCGAAACTTATAAGCCTTATCTTCATTACAATAAAGATTATGAAATATATCACACCTTTCTCGGGTATTTCCCTCCACTCAGTCAAATTAGCAACATCATTCTATCAGATTACCTTACATCTGTACAGAAAAACATATACCCACACAAACGTATATATATATATATATATATATATATATATATATATATAATGAAATATAATGCAAATACACAGGTGTGTATTTGTAGGAGATATCTATTTAAAGTGATCTCAATTTACGGACGGACAACATAAAATATTAGATATAAATGAACATAAATATATATAATTAAAAATTTCTATCAGTTTCTTGAGAAACACTTATCCAGACTGACCAGTGATGAGCGTTTCCAACAAAACATATCGAAATTCGTAAATTTGGATCTTTTCATATTCATTTGCATTATATATATATATATATATATATATATATATATATATATATATATATATATATATATTATTGTGTCATCCATAGACAGCTGTTTCGATGTATTACATCTTTTCAGTGTGGCTGTAGACTTTTACAGTACTACAAGGCAGAATTGAAACCCTCTCTTCGAAATCCTACCTCTGAATTTAAGCGATATATCTATTTACACAGAAATTTCCCATCCACCAGAGTGCTCTATTCCTATATATATATATATATATATATATATATATATATATATATAGCAGATTGTTGATTCGCTACATAAACTAGCTCATGTTTCTGCCCACTTCGGGCCTCATCGTGAAATGAATCCATTACATTTCAGAAGTGGCTTTATATCATTGATATATTACAATAATATGTTATACTGCTAGCCTGATTTGTACCACATATACTATATATGTATATATATATGTATATATATATATATATATATATACATATATATATATATATATATGTGTGTGTGTGTGTGTGTGTGTGTGTGTGTGTGTGTGTGTGTGTGTTATACCATTTGAAACTCATTTCCAGTGTAATAACGAGAGGTCATTTCGGACAGAGGTTCAAATAATATTACGCATTCATAAATATTCTGTCGAATCATAATGAAAGGATGAGATTCGGTTCCCAAATCCTGCCATTCTTCCGTATCTTCCCGTCTCAACATCTCTTCTGTAAGCTTTCTCTGCATATGCGTCGATAGGTGAGCACACAGGTGAGCAGTAGGAAGAGAAATAGACAGGTACATCTATCAGGGATTCTTTTGCAGCGAGGTTTAAACGCCTATCGTGAGCATGCGCATCCCAGATCACGTTGCCTTGAGAGAACGAAACATCTGTCATAATTTGCTCATCAAAGCAAAATTTATCTATCACAGCATGTTACACCCCTTACTCCCTGTCTCTCTCTCTCTCTGTATCCTTCTCTCTTTCCCTCCCTCTGTCAGTCTCTCTAACCTTGTATCCCTCTATATATGCATGTGTGTGTGTGTTTATGTGAAGCATACAGTGAGAGAGAGAGAGAGAGAGAGAGAGAGAGAGAGAGAGAGAGAGAGAGAGATTTCCCGCGCTTTTATATACACAGCAAATACATTACAAATCCTGGAAAGATGCTTTTATTGTTATGTTGGTTCTGTCAAAGCCAGTGCTCGCCCCAGGTGCTGGCAACATGGACACGCTAAGGGCGCCAACTGCTAGGAGCGCCTGTCATATATATTCCAAACACAAAAAGGAAAATGGGAGGTTGTATAATTGAGGCCATGTTCACTTAGTACTAACGTCCTTGGTAAAGGCATGGATCCATCTCTTCCCTTGTGGTTATGGGTAAAATAGCAGGGCTGATTGGGCTTTCTAGCCGTGGGAAGACAATCAGTTTGAGAGAAGGAGAACTCTGATTCCAAACCCGATTGTTGAGCACTCTTAAGACGGTTTGGCACCCAATTTGACGTCTTTCGAGTAGCTCTTGCAGAGATATCGCTCTCAGCTTTTCACTGGGCTATATCATCGAGGTTTAGAGGAGGGTTCTGACGACTGGGCATCCAGGGATCTCCATACGCTCCGCTCAGGTATGAGCCCGGAAGGGGACACTGCAGTGTCGTTCCATCATCTGTAGAGAGTGAGGATACATTGATCAGAATAAAAAGCCAAAGTTAGAGAATCCCTTAAATCATTATAACACTTTTAGAAATTTTTATCACAAGTCTACGATCAGTTTTTACTAAACGACTATTTCTCAATTCATGTATATCATCATTATCAGCAGCAGCAGAACCGTTTTAGCGTTCGTCGTTTGACATAGACTTTCCCTAGGAATCGCCACACCTCTCTATCATGAGCGTTGAGGAGCTAGTACATATGGCAAAAATGGCATATAATAAGTTTCTCATTTTCTACCGGTCACAGTTTTGGATATGATCTCTTAGGATTCACAGTTAATCGTAATGTTCAGCAGTTATATGTCATTCTTGCAACATGACTAGTCCTTTGCCATTTGAGTCTTTTTATGGCTCTGCCTCCTGTTTTTTTCTGTACTGTACATATGATCTATCTACGTGATGTTAAGTATGATTCTCTATTTTGTGCATTGCATAATTCTAAGTCTGAGAGTCAATTTTTTGTTTTAGAATTCATGTTTCAGCCACGTAAGTGACTATTGGGAGGATGCATCAGTTGTATACCCTTCTCTTGGATGGGATGTCCTTGCTCTTGGAGGTTGAGAAAGCATTTTGAGCTGAAGTCTGGTTGTTGAAAACCTTCCTTTGTAGGAGATGAATGAAATGCTTGAACAAATTGTGGTCAGTTGGAGAGAGGTCTGGACAGTAAGCTGGGTGAGGTAGAGTTTCGTATCCTAATTTGTTCAATGTCTGCAGGGTCATTCGTACGACGTGTCGAGCTTTTTCTGCTTTTCCAATTTGTTGCAAAGAACTGTTGAATGGTCAAATGGTCAACATTTAGTCACTCTGCAACTTCTCGTGTTGTTCTGCGTCGATCCACTCCAATAATGGCATATTGTCAATCACTGAAGAAAATCCACATTTCCAAAGCTTTAGTCTCCGTTTCGAAATTTTTGGACGCATTGTTTAGCTGTACGTTGGTTCTTGGTTTCCAAATCAAATACTTGCTTTATATTGTGAGCAGTATCCGCTACTTTATGTAACATTTTAAAACTCATACAACAAATTGCATTTTCACATCTTTAATTTGATAGCCTTAAATAAACCAGAACAAATAGTTAGAAGAAGACGTCCAGCCAAAATGAATAGAGTGAAATTTACGCTTCAAAAATGGTATGTTGCCTGAAAATAGTTGTATGATTGTTTATTGCAAAAACAAGCGTCAAAGTTTAGAATGACAAAAACCACAGTTATTCTGACATCGGCCAAATACTAGCTGGCGTGCAATACGAGGAAAATACATTTGCATTCTTCTAAAATTCGTGACAGAAGTTACTACTGGCAGAGTTACGTAAATTGAAAAGATGTAGTTTGTGTTAGTCACAATCGACAGCTGATCGCTCTAATTAAGCTGAAGAATGTCATAATGTGAGAAAGGATTCCAATGATCTTATTTTTTAGGTCACCGGCCTTGAAGACCCTATTCAGAAATGTGTTTGTAAAAGTCAATAACACTTGCGTGTACGGCTCAGTGGTTGAGCGTCGGAGAGCAGCTTGTAAGCCAGTAGCAAAGATCCCAAACAATGGGGACTCAAAAACAATGTCCACAGATCTGTATGCTAAATACTTCATCGTGGGAGAATGCTTAGGTAGATAGATTGATAGATAGATATGAACAGACTGAGATAGATAGATGGATAGATAGATAGATAGGTATGTATACACTGAGATATACTGGGTGGGTGAAAAGAAACTGCCAACAGGATAATGTTAATAAATTTATGATTTATAGGTTGATTGAAGTTAAACTAACTATCGATGGCAGAATTTGAATGCTATGTTAAAAAATGCAGTGAAGTCCAATTTCGGTAAGCGGTATATATTTTGATCTTTGCAGATATGTTGACCATAAGATATCGAGTGCGATCCCCTAGTTGATCCAGAGTTGGTGTTTTGGTGGGATACACCTCCTCCATTGCCTAGCCCTTGCAGCAAGAAGTTGCAAAAATAGAGAAATATTTACAAAATTGAACAACCAAAGGCACCAAAGGTGGTAAAAGGTTTCATCTGTTGTTTTAATGTGTTTGTATGTACCAAAGCTCTTGGTCATACAGACTTGAAAATCGGCATCAATACTCCACAGGACCCCTTCTAAAAATGCTTTTGGGGGGGGGGGAGAAAATTTTTTCACCTTTTTGGGGCCATATTTTGATGGGTTTGTTCTCCAGAATCTAAATAATTAGATGTTTTTTTAAACTTCATTTTATATGCTTCCTTGTGAAAAATACCGATGGTGTCAAAAATAGTATTTATTCTGACCATATTTATTCTTCAATGGATCTCTTTTACGTGACTTTTAACAGTTATTCGATATTGACTGTGGTGGCCAATTTATACGATTTCTTATGGGGTGTTAATTTTCACCGACCCTAAAAATGGAGATAGATAGATAGATAGATACGGAGAAAAATAAATATAATTCACTAAGCTTAACATAGTCTTGAACACAGCTGTTGTGGTTGGTCTACGAATGAACTAGTGTTCAAGACAAGTTTACAAACTATTGTGCTCTGAAGTGTGCTTACATTAGATTAGTTCGACACTGTTCTACTATTTGTATTTGGGGGTAATTGCCTGGAGCCCCTCTATTAAGAAATATGATAATTGAAAAATTACTTTCTTTGATAAGAAGTATATTAAGGGTCACTGCTTGGAATTCATTTTGGGATTCATTTCATTATAACACTTTCAATTATTCTAAGTTGATTAATAAAATTATAGTCTGTTATTAGACTACAGTGATTGGATGATGAGAGTACTAAAAATCTGATTGGAGTTTTCCTGGCACGTATTTACATCTGTACATGTATTTACTTCAGCTATCTAGCTCATTCATCCTTGTTATGTGTGCAGTTACAGATACATGCAATAAACAGACCATGTGTAAATTTTGTGATTTGCCACATTTTAATGGTTGCGTTTGGGAGGGGCGGACCTGGAGTGGCCCGGGTCCCCAAAGTCTAAATCCAGCCCTGGAAACTTACAATACTAATAAACTGATGTACGAGGGAGCTTGCAAACTACCACTCCCCGAAATGTGGACATGATTCTTTTATTAAGGCTACAGTACACCCAATTAGATCTGAACATAAATACAGTAATGAACTGGCCTAAGAGATAGAATAAAAAATCATCGCAGTCTGAGAAGCGCTCATCTAAATGTGTTATTAAACACATTCGATTTTACAAAAGCCATTCAAAAAAACTTGTCTAAGGTGAATAATGAACAAGTTATTGGTATTTTAAGGATTCGGCGGCCATCTTGGACGCCATCTTGAATGTTGTACCTTCCTAAAAATTGAAGAATATTTTTTCAGGCATATTTTGAAGCCTATCAAAATAAAAATAAAAATAAAACCCTAATCCAGTGGAATTGCATATGCAACTGAATTAGTACGTACAAAGCTTAGATTTGTATGACACAAGTCCACAGCAGTAGGAAATACAAAGGGGTTTGAATCCAGAGTAGGAATGAACTTTCTGGTATCTATTTCGATGTATTTTTCAAACGCCATTGCTTAACATTTCAGGCTAAGGCTGGTCTTGTGGTATTAATCGCCTGTTTTGAAGGGTATATCTCATCCTGCTACATTGAGTTATAAACCTTTGTGAAGAATACTGCCTATAGTTAATAATCACAGATTTCTTTTCAAACGATTCAACTCCTCCTCGTCGTTTGAATCATTAACCTGAAGTTTCGGTCTATCCTACATTATAGTCATTGCTACTATTGGAAGAGAAACGTTCTGTTCACCACCATCGCATTCGGATAGTGCGTCCTAATAAAGCAAAATGGATGAGTCGAAACTTCGTGCAAATAACACAAACAACAAAGACTTCAATCGCCCGAGAAACTTAACAAAGAGTATTCGTCTCCTCCAAGGACAGAGTTGTTTAGTTGATCTCCCGTCGGCGTTTCTGCACCAAGGGAATATTTTTTACGGGATGGAGGTGCTAAAAACCCCACGCCCAGTCCTCCTTTTCCCACATCTGGGCAAGGGACCAGCTTCTGTGCTCTGCTCGAACACCGAGTACTATACCTGTGGGAGGTACGGATCTCTATAACCCACCACGTTGGTCGAAAAGGCCCCAGACATTTTCAACTCATTTGCTATGCATTTTCATCACCCATTTAAACTGTAAAGCCCTTACGTTGAGCAAAATGATAGATCTGAGCGTCATCTAAGAGATAGAGTACGAGTATTTGATTGATGAGGATCTTTGTTTATTAACACTTGCGATTGAAACGTCGATTCGTTTTACGGTCGCCATCGCAGATTAACCTCGTTTTCCATTTAAACCTCTTCTGTGCAATTCAAAGAGGCTAAGTGTTCTGGTGTCTTGCCAACTACTCTACCATCGATGTTATTTTTTGGGAGGGTAGAAAGTATATATATATATATATATATATATATATATATATATATATATATATATATATATATATAGAGAGAGAGAGAGAGAGAGAGAGAGAGAGAGAGAGAAAGATAGCGTTGAATATTCGGCGTTTCTCTCATCATTGAGTCAAACAACTTCCGGTAATGCAAAGGCCCGGATAACAGTTTCAACTCAAAATTCTCAATTTTTGCTTATTCACGGGTCGATATCTACTCCATTTGTTTCTTGTGATGGGACAATTGTGTTATTAAGAAATAGATACGTGATCTAGCAGGATGATTTTTAAGTTGCATTATATTGAAACTCTTATTTGAAATGATCTCCCGTTATTACATTAGGCCTAGACAATGTAAATTACTTTGATTGTTTATTCTATTTACGTTGTCTAAGCTAAATGATAAATAGATGAATCAAGAAACACACGTTGATGATTTCTCTCTCAAGTTTTTAGTATGTTGTTCTCTATTGTATGAGGGATGTATTTTTGAAAAAAATTTCAATGAAAATGTTTAAAATTAAAAATTAAACTGCTTTACTTTGTTTATCGAAATTTTCCATAAAAATTAATAGAAAATAAAGTAGTATTTCATACATATACATATATCTTATTCGGTATGAAACTATCTGCTTATCAAGCCATCATTGAATTATGCTTCTTTCACTCTCTCTCTCTGTATATGTATATATATATATATATATATATATATATATATATATATAATTTAAGATCAAAAACAGTACTGCTCAGTGTATTCATCATATAATAGAGAGCAATATACTAAAGATTTGGGTGATAAATTACCTAACACGTGTTGGATAATTTCTCTCCAAAAGTATTAGTTTTAGTTTAATATATATACATATACATACATACATATATATATATATATATATATATATATATATATATATATATATATATATATATATATATATATATATATATATATATATATATATATATATATATTTATTTATTTATTTATTTATTTATTTATTTATATATAATCATTCTGTCAGATCATGTATCAATTTCCTAATTACATAATTGTCGCACTGAAAGGAACAAATAGAGCGGATATTGAACATAAATGAGCAAAAACATGAAAATGTGGAGTTGGAGCAATTATTTAGGCCTTTGTATTACCGGCAGCTGTTTATCTCAATGGTAAGAGCAACGCCATGTTAAAGCGTCTACCCTATCGGTCGCAAGTTCGGTTCCTTCTGCAATCCCATTTTCTTTAACCGTCTATTCTATTTACGTTTTCAAGGCCATATGATATTTTTACCGTGTTATAACAGGAGATCATTTCAAATAAGATTTATACATAATATAACGTAATTCATAATCATTCCGTCGGATCATAAATCCATTTCTTCATAATTAATATATAAATGAACACGGGCATACAACCTGAAAAGTTTATTAAAAATACGATTTTTTTTTCATTACTGACTAATAGAATCCATTTAAAATCTCAAATGGCAGTGGCCTGGCCACGTTGCAAGAATGGTGGATAACCGATGGACATCACGACTCACGACATGAATCCCCCGAGACCACATGCGCAACCGAGGCTGGCAGAATATTAGATGGAGAGACGAGCTAGACAAATTCAGAAAGTGCTGACTCTGCGACGCCCATGATAGAGAAGTGTGGCGAATCCTGGGGAAAGTCTATGTCCAACGACAAACGTTAAAAGACTGATGATGATGATGATGATGATGAAATAAAGTTGTTTTGTTTTTTTACAAACGTTCGTACACTTCTGTACGAGCACTATTGGTTGCAAGCAGCACATTAAGACAATATTCTATTTCAAAACAGGTAACCACATTTCTGAATGAAACCTTTCCTAACCAGTCGATCGGAAGGGATAGACTGATTCCTTTGCCGCTTAGGTCACCTGATACTATGTAGGGATACATTAAATGCAAAGTAAAGAATCTTCCAAACTCTGACGTACCTTTTCGAAATTGAACTTCGTCTGTAATACTTATTCAATGTCCTTCCCCATACAGTTATTATTGACTAGTGACACCAGTGATAATTCACGGTAGTTAAGGAATAGTGGCCTTTTCACTCATTCAAATTCTGTCAACCAGCGTGACATACCGGTAACAAGACATTTCCTCGGCAGAGCGCAGAGATATGAACTCAATCCTCTCCCAAGGGCATTTGTGTTAAGCGAGCATGGGTATCCTCAGCCGAAAATCGAATTAGGTCCACCAATTTCATTCCGTACATCCTTTTACGTATATATAAATATAGATATATTGTCTAGAAAGCTTTACAGCTCTAAACACTAAAAATCAAAAATCTTTTTCAATAGATTTTTTCATGCCACTTCAGTCACCCATTTCCCAATATCTATCAATGCAATTTACGTAATCATCCAAAGTGGTTTTTTTTCTTGTTCCCATATATTTTGTTATTACTGAACAATGCATAAATTGTCTCTTGTTGAGATCTTCAGTTGTTTACCATGTAACTGTTTCAGGGATTTAAAAAACAAAACATTATGTTATATTAACATGGCACCCAAGCAGTATTGATCAGACATCCCTTTCATTATATAGTTTTGGCCATATATGTAGTTTGCCATTTTATATAAGTTTTTATGTGTATTATATATTGATATTATTTTACACTACACATTCATTTTTGAAACAAGGCTTACGTAGGTTACTCCGAAAACGTTTTTAACGATGCAGGGTCAATAAGTACAATAAGTATAGCAACAGACACACACACACACACACACACACACACACATATACATATATATATATATATACACACACACACACACACACACACACATATATATATATATATATATATATATGTGTGTGTGTGTGTGTGTGTGTGTGTGTGTGTGTGTGTGTGAACAATAGGGAATGAGACAGACTCAGGAGTGAAGGTACATAGAGACTTTATTCATAAATGAATTGATTGATATGCTATACATGTTTCGGGAGGGGTTCCCATCTTCAATAGCATATGTGTACCTTTCAGTGGTTGAAAGGTTTCCGTAGGAAACAAATTTTGCATCAGATGTTTTGCTTTCAAAGCAAAATTAGAAATCAAGAAAGAGGGTTCCTTTTGGGTCATAATGGTGAGTCAGGACTGTGTTCTGTCTGTGGTGAATTCATCGTTGATATATATATATATATATATATATATATATATATATATATATATATATATATATATATATATTTCTTGATATTCGTGGGCTTTCTATTCGCGTTTTCTTCGATTTTTAAGGCGTACCGTAAAAATCGCATCATAGGAAATACACTGTGCAGTATAGAAGAAAACGTAAAAAGTTTTGGTAAGTTTTCGAAATCATAAACGTATCGTCATAATATTCGTGATATTATTTCTATTTATGAAGACAATACCAGCTCAGTTGTAAACTTAAACTTGCTAAATGTCTACCCTCACGAACCGGTTAGCCGAACAGTATTTCAGACATTTTTTCTTAATTCATTGTGCTGTAAACCATTTTTTTTCAGCAGATGGAATATTATAAATCATCGACATTTTTTTCTTTCATTTTTACCTTCATTTTGATATTTTTGCTGCTACTTATCGCAGCTTTTCTCAGACTGGATTAGATTTAAACAAAATTATCAAGAGGAGTGTAAATAATAGCATAAAAAGAAAAAAGAAAAATGTGTTAATCGTCACTGAGCGGTAGTTTATGAAATTGACGGTTTTCGTTAATTAACAGGATTTTTCAGTAGCAACTACCACGTATTTTTTTTAAGCATCTCTCAAAACGTATTGCAATAATCAAATATCTTCTTTAGAAATTTGATTTTGAATATAAGTGCACGAAAATTGCGTAAAGTTAGTCGTGAAAATAATAATACCTACAAACACACACAAACACAGACACAGACACACACAGACACACACACACACACACACACGTGGTGCTCCCCCACATAAACATCTGCGTATGCACGCACACACGCGTCAGTAGCATATCGATGAAAAAAAAAAATCATTTTACATAACAAATATTCTCTTTCCAACATAATCTCCTCCCATACCAACATACATGATTCAGTCATTACAAAGATCAAATGTTACACAGTGAAAAATTCAGATTTGAATTCAGGTAACGTGTCATGCTGCCAACTTCATGATATACCCTTACTTATACATACACCCGTGTATAGGTGTATCTCCCCACCCTCTCTCTCTCTCTCTCTCTCTCTCTATATATATATATATATATATATATATATATATATATATATATATATTTGCAGCTACCCAATTTTCTATTAATCTATACATATATATATACGTAAGAGAGAGAGAGAGAGAGAGAGAGAGAGAGAGAGAGAGAGAGAGAGAGAGAGAGAGGAAGAAGAGAGAGGAAGAAGAGAGAGAGAGAGAGAGAGAGAGAGAGAGAGAGAGAGAGAGAGAGAGAGAGATTGGAAGAGAGATAGAGGGGGAGATTATGTTATGCGTTGTGACCTCTCTGTTATTGTGGGTTAAATTAGATTATTTTGTGCGTTCGCCTAACTTCAAAAAACTGTGCATGCGTGTGAGTTCACTAATGTCTTACTGTGCGACATAAACAGGAAAGAGACGACGGGGAAAGGCGAAGAGAAAATGCGTCTGTTATTGTTGCTGTTGTTGATGATGATCATGACGACGACGACTACGACGATAATGATGTTGATGATGCTAATGATGCTAGTAATGTTGTTATTTTGCTACTGCTGTTGCTTGTTCATAGCATCGTCTGTTGCTCCAGTAACCCAGATGGGTGACACGTCATCGCATTCCTCGCATGCCGGCCATTTTCAAAGATGGCGTTGATGCATCGCGCGGGAAACTTGGGTGTCTATTTATTTATTTATTTATTTATTTATTTATCTCTTCATTTATTTATTTTATGTTTAAATCTTTTTTTTTTCTCCATTTCATGTACGTATATGCTCTTTCCCTACGCCGGAAACAGTGGAGACGTTGACCGATAATAGACTTCCTTTTTCCGTATTTTTTAAAATTGTTATTTTTTTCTCACTTGTTGTGATTTTATAGACGTTATGAATGCAAAGAAAAATATGCACATAACTGTAGATATTAATATTATGTATTTATATATATATATATATATTGCTCCTCGATCCGAATGTAGAACATTCCAATAAAAAAAAACTTTCGTCTGTCGGATTGAGGGGAAACAATTATCGTTAATTTTCTTCAGTGTTCCCAGGTCTGAAAAATGGTGATGATACGGAGGCTGTGTTGTGGGTGAGGTTTGAATTGCGGTAAGTCCAGTTCCAGGAGCCTGGAATGTTGGAGAGAGAAGTGGGAAGGTGAGCGCTGCATCTATTACGGCTCGCCGCTAAACAAACACTGAAAGCTATTTATCGCTTTTCGCCTTTTTTTTTTTTTTTGGTAAAAGCTAGAAGGTGGTGCGAAGCACACTTTCAAAAAAGATAACCTTCATATTAATACCACTAATTTATACACACTCTGCACAATATTTGTTTACTTTAGGAAATTATGACTGCAAATATATATTTAATGAGGCCCAGAGAGAGCAGGAACATGAACTACTTTGTGTAGCGAATCCACATTCTATTATTTATCTATTCAGTTACAGCTCTATTCTAAAACAACTTGACTTTCATAGTATATAGTTCAATGTATCGAGCACTCTGTGAAATAAATCCATCACATATCAGACGTTGCTTTATATTATCATTTTATGCTATATCGCTAACCTGATCTGTACCATATGCATCATATATATATATATATATATATTTCAGTCGTTACACGGTTAGTGTATCACTAGATTAGACAAAACAATAATAGATTAGACATAATACACAATCAATCGATAGGTATCCGCATCAATGTAGCGATGCACTTACTATTGTGCTAAACAGCATGCCGGTAATAAGGTCAAATAATTGCTTTCAACCCAAATTCTCATCTCACTAATTCTCGGTCTTTTTCGTCTCTTCCAACGCGACAGTATATAATTAAGGAAATGGACGTACTTGGTCCGACATAATGAATTATAAATTGCGTTATATTGTATAGAAACTGACATGAAATGATTTCCCGTCGTTGCACAGTTAATATATAATTCAAATTTGACTACGTAAGTAGAATAAACAATTAAAGAAAATGGTGTTGCTGCAGGGATCGAACCAGCCACCAATAGATAGCCACTTCAACGTAAATGGGTCGGAAGCACTTATTTATCCTTTGCATTACCGGTGGGCTGTGCTATTTCTCATTGCAAACATCTTGATTACAAATATCATATCACTAGCATGCCAAAACTGTTGACGGAGAATAAATTGATACGGTGATCACCCTTGCAAACCATTCCCCCAAACCTAACCCACAGCAGTAGTAACAATAGGAAGCTGTCACCTGCGTTTTCAACCATGACAGAAATTCGTCGAATTGTGCTAAAACAGCTCAACAGTATATTTTCAGCGTTGAGGCGGTCGATGACATAGAGTTTAGCGAGAAGGGAAACCAATCCAGAGAACTGCGTTCGAATTCCATCTGAGGTAACTACATACGAATCCTCTAAGGCAAGGCCTGAATCCACATTTACCTGTGTTCTATTGCATCGTAAATTATATTCTGCCAACCTTCGTCATGAGCATACCACAGGATATAGGTTGATAAAAAAACAACTCGCCCATACCTACCTAACCAATCCGGGGCTGGATTGAGACCTGAGGGCCAACCGAGAACACTTCGGGTTCAATGTGCCCCTCATATATAGAAATTAAAATACAGGACAAGACGAGCACTATTTAAAACAACATTTAAACATGTTGGAATCACATAAAGTTTAGAACATTTTCGATAAATAAAAAAAATCGCGCGTTAAATAGTCCGGTTCCTCAGAAGTAGCGTGGTCCCTCTTGCAGAGCTATCAGTTTTGCTTCATTTTCGTGACCCAAATTCCAATTTCTGTTGGCCCGAATTACAAGCATGCATATATATATATATATATATATATATATATATATATATATATATATATATATATATATATATATAATTTATTTACACGAAAGAATTGAAGGTGTTATAACGAAATGAATACTGAGATGAATTCCAAGCAGTAATCATTATTTCATTTCTCATTAAAGAAACCAATTTTCTAATCATTATATTTTTATGCTCAGAAGGGCCGGGACAAATGCCCCTTTTGCCCCCTTATACATCCGGCAC
>OY735230.1:23988200-23998200 GCA_963457665.1 Thysanoteuthis rhombus | reverse complement strand
CATGTTATCTCTCTTGACTTCCTTGTTCACGACCGGATCTCCATATTACCGGTCCACCGAACAGGAAACCGATATTCGAAACCCCTATAATTCGTAACCACGAAGCACCCAGGGAGCGCATACCTCTGTCAATGCCGTACACCATCTCAATCGAAATCGTTCCTGGATCGGCCCCTAAATTTAACCACTTCCTTTTTCAGCCTATGACTAACCCTTCCACAAAAGGCCATCGAAATTAATTGAGAACTATTGGTGATATTGTGTTGACAGACATGAGGTAAAGATAAAGCGTGCCGTCTCTAAAGAGACAACTTCTAATGGCGTATAGAGGTCGGTGACAAAGTCCCCATTTCTATTGCATGCCCTGGCTTAGTGATCCTTGCAAGTCTCAAGCCTGCTCGAGACCAGGACTTCATTCCTACTAGTTTTTATGTCCATCGCCATGGCAAGATACAAGTCTAATCAATTGATTTTTCCACCTTCCACCATCAGCTGTTGCACGCACAAGGGGATTCGTCCGAACGGAGAGCTTTCCACACTTTTCGATCGGGAATTGAACTCATGATCTTTTGTTAGTGAGGCTGACGTTTTTGCCATTCGTTTATCTGAGCCGACTGTTGATAGAAAGTAGCTAATACATAAAAATATGAAAGGATAGGAAACATCTCTTGATCAAAACGACGTACGTTATAAGGTCTGTGAGAACCCTAGTCACCTTTTCCCAGACAAATATTGAAAAAGGTTGAAAGCATCCTTAGAGAGAGAGAGAGAGAGAGGGGACGAGAGAGAGAGAGGGGCAACAGAGAGATCGAGATAGAGAGAGAGAAAGAGAGAGTGAGAGAAAGATTAACAATATTTATACTTCGGACTTATTTATCATGACTTCGTAATAGATTATCGTGATGTGAGGGAACTTATTCGATTCACATTTTAAAAAGATTTTCTTTTTCTTTTACTTAGAGTCAATCTCTGATCGCATCTTTTTTCTCCCGTTGGGTTTCATACCTGTCCCCCGATGACATTTCCTCTATTGAATGTTTTGGTCAATAGGGAGGAGAAACATTTTTTCTCTTTTTAGGGGTCAAAAGTGATGGGGGTATTATAAAGTGAACGCTTTGCTAATGATTTTACTGAAGAAATGCATTGAAAATATAGCTGAAATGTATAGTCAGCGGTCAGAAATTAAGGAATGTGTTACTGACAGAATAGGACCCTTCAAATATAAAATGCATTTCTAATAGTTTTATAATAAAAATTCACATGAATTTCATTGAAATTCCGTAATTTTGTCACTAATGTCAGAAACAAAAATAAAAAATTGTGTAAACAACGTCACAGGTTTTGAATAGTGTCTGTTTTTTTTTCTTCTTCTCGTCCCTATTCCATATATATTCATTTTCTTCTTGATTTTCTTCAGCTTTTGTTTGTTGGAGACCGTCAAAACTGTGCCCCAAACTGTCAAGATAGGTTTCTCCAGTTTTCGTGTTGGTCCGGCTGGCTATGTATGTATGGATGTATGACACATACATGCCGCACTAATGGAGCTAAGAAGCTGAAAAAATTACCATTCACTTTTTTTTAATGTCTGTCACGTTTTTACAAATCCTCCCATCCTCCAATGCGTTTTTAGCGGATGGTTCAATTTGCAATTCAAAGGAGATTTCAATGTGCTATGCTAAATTGTTTCTTTTTTAATGAAATTCAGATTTTTCATCCAACAAGATGTGAGAGAAGTAACTTTTTCATTGCTCACCCCTTTATCCAATTTCCTGTTTTTTTTCTGTTCTTCTCTTCTTCATATTTTTTTAATCTTTATCCTTCCTTTACTTTTTCTACTTTTTTTTTGTCTTAGTTCCACTTTAACGTCTTCCCGTCTTCCTTCCTTGCCCAACGCCTTTTCTTCTTTTTTCTTTTTTCCTTCTTCTCCTTCTTTGTCCTAAATTTATACTTTTTCTTTTCCGTCTGTCTTTCAATCTTTCTCCTTTTCATTTTTCCTTCTTTTTCCCTCTGATCTTTTTTTCGCTCTAAATTCATTCTCATTTTTTCACCCTCTTTCATTCTTATGTTTCCCTTTCTTTTTCTAATATCTAAAGATTCTTTATCGTCATCTTTTCCTCTTCTGGTTAATCTCTCGTTTTTTTTTCTTTTTCTTCTTTTTGATTTTTCTTCCCTCTCTTCTTGTTTACCTTGATGTTCTTCTCCTCTTTGTTCTCTATCTGTCTGTCTGTCTTTATTTCCCCCCTTTCTCTTTTTCTCTATCGAAATTACCTTTTCTTTTGACTTTCAGCTTCTTCATTCCCCCCCTTATTAAATTCCCTTCTCTTCATCCTCATTTTTGTTGGGGAAACGCACATCTTCTTCTTCTTGAAAACCCTCATTCCTCTTCTAATTAATTATTCCTTTCTCTTTTCTTTTTTCCCGACTTCCTCAGCGCCACAAATCTCCTCATTCTTTCCTCTCTTTCTCACCCCATTCTTTCTCTCCTTCTTCCACATCTTATTCCCCCTCTTTTCTTCTCGAACCTTACCTTCGTTTCTCTTTGACCCACTCTCATTCCTTCTTATTCTTTCCCTCTTTTCAACTCTTCCACCCTCTTCCATTCTCTCCTTCTCCCTTCTCTTCTCTATTCAAATTGTCCTTTGATTCTACTTCTGACACTCTCAGCGTGTTTCTTGTTTCCCACTCTGGAATGACGTAAGAACTTCCTATATTCACACCTCTGTTTTCCCACGGGTCAAAGACCATTCCTTTCTTCTCTGTCTTCCTAGTGACCTTCTTTACGCTCTGTCGATGGCATCTCACACCACATATTTTTCTCGTTCCGTATAAGGGTTGCAATATAGTTGGTGACGATCCTGGCCAAAATCATGCAAAAATGGCCAAGAAAATGGCTAAATCCAGATTGTTTACAAGATATTGTCATAATGCAATACACACAAAAAATGAGAATTTATAAAAAATCCTACGGCAAAAAATTCATTTCCGTACGAATGGCAAATAGTAAGAACCCAATTTTGCATTATAATTATATTGTAAATAGACACCCATTGTATAATCTTAGAAAATTGACTTTTTTCGAAGGAAGGTTTTATGGATTAAAAGCAAAAAATTATTTCAATTTATTTTCCTCCAACAGAACTGAATGTTCCAGGAAAATGGAAAAAAAAAAAAAAAGGATAAAAAAGCGATTGTGGCCAAACGAAAAAGCTCATGGCCAAATGTTTTTCAAAGGGGCTAAATCTATCAAATTTGGCCATAAAAATGCCAAAATGGCAACCCTGTATCCGTATCCCACTCCTAACCTTTCTCTTTGAATGCAAGGACAGCAAACAGTATTTTCTTGTCTTTGATGACCTAGTTTTCTGTCGCGAGGGGGGAAAAAAGGGAGGTATCGTGGGAATATTATTTCCCACAAGTGTTTATAAATTTCTAGGGCGTTGTCATCTATCATTGTCGAAAGTTGTATTTTTTCTTCTCACCCTTTCACATAATTGACAGGCTCCTGTCAAAGGTGACAATAAGTTTTACAGCTTTTTGTTGGTACTGCATAGACACGTACACATGCATATATATAATTTAAAGGATCATTTTGCCTTTTCCTAGCAGAATCAGATTGCCTCATATTCTTCATATACATATATTTATGTAAGTGCATGTAGATATATAAATATATATATATATATATATATATATATATATATATATATATATATATATATATGTTGAGAAATGGATGTATAATTCTAAAGGAATGATTATAGCTGCGTTATATTATTTTGAAACACTATTTGAAATGACCCTGTGTTAATACGGATCAATGTATCATTTTGTCTAGACAGCGAAAATTGAATAAACAATTAAAGAAAATGGGCTGCAACAGGGATCGAACCTGCGACCGATAAGTTGTCGCTTTACATTGCGTCTTTCTTTCAAATGAGCTAAACAGACCAGCAGATGACGCGAAAGCCCCAAAAAACTGCTTTATCCTCATTTTCTCATATTGTTCATTGAAGGCTTTCAAATTACAGCCAAAATGTTTAGCTCAATGGAAAGACTTACGTAAAAGCGGCTGCCCTTCGGTAGCAATCTCAATTCCAAATTTATAGATATGTGAGTATGTTAACGTATCGTAGTCCTTGATTATTTAGTCCTAAAATTCGATATATTGCCAAAAGTTATCCCTATTTATGGCTAAAAGTGGCTATTCTTTCTATTTCCAGCCAATTTCATTGCTAAAAGTTTTATGTATGATTCAAATTATGTCGTTATTCTCGCTATAATATCATCATCATCATCATCATCATCATCATCAGTCCTTTATCATCGGTCGTTGGATGTAGACCTCTCATAGGATTCGCCACACCTCTCTATCATGGGCTCTGCAACGGATCCAATACTTTCTGAACTTGTCTAGTTCGTTTCTCCATCTCGAATTCTGCTAGCCTCGGTTACGCATGTGATCTTTTGGGATTTATGTTGTGAGTCATGATGTCCATCGATTGTCAGCCATTCTTGCAACATGGCCAGCCCATTGCCATTTGAGTTTCCTAATGGATTCTATAATGTCTCGGATTCCTGTTTTTCCCTGATATATTGTGCTGTCTTGTGGTCTCTCCATGTGAGATTGAGTACGATTCTTTTATGTGCACGTTGCATGCTTCTCGGTTTGGGGGTCACCTTCTTGGTTCGGTATGGAACTGAAACATGGAACCCTTATAATACACTGTTTTCCAAATCTAAGATATGATTTTCGAACTCCTTACCCTAACCCCAAACCCTCAGTACCGATTCTGGAGCATACATAACATTTTTAACTGGAAATTTAGCCGGCAACGAAGAAAAAGAAGAAAAATCTTGCCATTTTAGCCATTGAGTGGCATCATTTTTCTAAACCTTTATGCTATCGTATTTTAGGACCAACTAAGGATTGCAGATATGTCGCCAATGCAAACACACACGCACACACACACACATACGCATGCACACACACACACACATGTATATATATATATATATATATATATATGATATTTTAATTTTTTTATATTTCTATGCAGGGATTCTTTCAAGAAATCGGATACTAAAGATACATTTCCGTTTTTTATAATTTGCACGCGTCGCTCTTATGATTTTCTAAAATCTTCATTTATTTCATTCTCTCTTTATCTAAGTTTTCATTTGTTTGTTTTTTTTTAAAGATTATTTCAGTTTTCCAATTGGGTAGACGGGTTAAGAATGTTCTTATTATTATTGATTTATGTTTAATGATATTATCACATATGGAGCACAGCGTATTTCCAACAAATACCTATAAACAAAAACAAAAACAATCATGTGTGCGTATGTGCAGAGTTCCCTGCTTATCCGCTGTTTGGCTTTTTTCGGTTCCAGTTATCCGCAGAAATGAATAATTTACAAATTTTACTTAATGCTCCGAAAAGCAGTTATGGTCATGACTGTTTGGAAATACCGAAGAGAAGCAACGAAGTGTTTCCCGTAAGTGTAAATGTGAAAGTTCTCGACTCGATAAGGATATTAAAAAAAAAACATACACAAAGATTGCTAAGATATGGGGTAATAAATAATCTTCCGTCTTTCAGAACATTTTTATTACACTACCTGCTCACACAAAAGTCATACCTGCCAATTAGTATTTCTAATTGTTGTTAGCTCTAGTATGTTTAATTGTAGAATCGCATGTTTGTATGTCTGTCCTATCCGATTCCTGTTAAAATCTAAATCTTATAATGGATTGGTCCATGTGAAATAGATTCACAGAGCTAAAAGGAACAATTATTGGGTTTTAATGAAATGAGATAGGCAGACATAACAATGGAGCACGTGTAATAGAAAGGCTAGACGTTTCAAACAAAGAGAAAAGAAAAGTGACTGAGAGAAATCTTTAATGGAGTTGACACTTTGGAAGGAGCTTAGGAAACTGGATTTATTAAAAATAATAAACAATCTAAAAAATAGCTTTGGGCTCCTTAGTGTCGATTCATACATAAATAATCCCGTCATTTTTGACGGGTATATACTGTTATTCGTATACTTTTTCTATTTTATTATTAGTTATTATTGTTATTCTCTTATTGTGCCTAATTCATAAATTAAATTCAATCATAGGTATGTATGTATAGGGAAAAAACATAATGTATATTAATAGCGTCTATAGTTTCAAGAAGAGTCATTAACATTCAAAGAGTTTTTCAAACGATCAGACCTAACAAGAAAAGAGGGAGAGATCCACATTACTAGAATCTTACTTTATAATATTGCAACCAGCGAAATATTTTGTTTGCTACCATTGGAAAATTCTGTTCACCACAATCATATTTTGATGTTACACCTGAAGAAGGTTGAAGAATGAATAGGCCGAAACGTCGTGTTTATAACACAAACAAGAAGGAGTTCAATGCCCGAAAAAAAAACAAACAAACAAAAAACACAAACAAACAAACAAAAAACAAACTCTTTGAATAGTATATATAGGTTTGGTATCTGTGATTCACACATCCGTTAGGAGTCTTGGAGCATATCCCCACGGATAAGATGGACAACATATGCTAGTCATCATCACGCAGACCTAAATTTATTCTACGCGCCTCAAACTCATAGTTATTAATGTTTGCTAACCAAGACATGTCTCAATTTACTCAAGTCGGCCATACAGTCGGAATACTCCTTCGATGGGGCTGCAGACCTTTGCAGCCGGATCGAGCATCTGCCCTTATCGAGGGAGCATGCAATCTTTTCCTCTTTCTTCTACTCTCTTGTGTCCTCCATTTTCCATCATTCGAAACACCGTCAATTCAGCTTAACGTACCATTTTTATGGTCTTGGAATGTCTGAACATTTTCCCCGTACAAATCAATCATTATTGCTCATGTTGCTGACTATACGAGACTGGATTGTTGGAGATATAGGAAAAGGGTACATGCTGGCTCTATAACAGCTCGCTGCAAAGCAAAAACTTAGGTTATCACCCGTTTTCGTAAAAGCGAAAAAGGGGCATAAAGCAAACTTTCGAAAATAATAATACTGTGATTACTCAATCGGAATTCGTCGGATATATCAATTAACCCACAAGAAAGAGCAGAGTTGCGTTTTTTTTTTTTAGTCAGTGGTTCTCAAAAGGTCTAATAAGATAGATAAAAAGTTTATAAAAAGATTATAGATGTTTCACCAAAAATTACAAATCTAAATTTAGATATGAAATATCTAAATTGGCACAAGATCTAAATCCAGATGTAAAATATCTAAATTGGTAACCCAGAAAAGAAGCAACCGAAATACTATGAAGTCGTAGTTTTGTATTAGGGACAGGAAATTATTTTTCATCGCAATCATGGCTGTTCGTTCTACGCACCATCAAGTCTGACCCCTTCAAAACATACACCTTTGGAATGGGCATTGCCCTAGTTTCCCTGGGGCAAGATGCCAAAAGATTTCAACTGCAATCTCATTTTGAGTTATCTCCCTTGTAATAGAAGACCGTGACCTTGGAATGTATGATCGTGTCTAATTGCTTCTTTCATGACTTCCCTTCTCCACAGCAATATATCCGGTATCTTTTGAATAGTAGTTTCCGGTGGCCCTCTATACAATTACAACAACATCTGTCAGGAATTAAACTATGGCTACCGGGCGTTTTTTTTTCTATACTATAAAGAATGAAAAGTAGCTACGTTTGAAATAAAGTAGCAAAAGGAATAATCTAGCACAAGCCAATTAAGAATGGAAAGGTACCTTTTCGACCGACGTTCAACTAGAGATAACCATGAAGAAACTGGTCGGACAGAAATGGTTAATGAAAAAACAAAAAACAACAAAAAACAAAAAAACAAAACAACAAAAATTAATGTACTCCCTGGACTTCTGTCTGGATTTCTGAAACAGGGTGTTGTTAGAATTTTTATACAATCACTCTTCTGGACTAGTTTCGCAGGCTTTGTTTTTAAGCAGGTCTGGCTGGCTAGCTGGCTGGCTAGCTGGCTGGTTGGCTGTGTATGTATGTATCGCGCTTTCAGGCAGCACCAATGGAGCTGCAGGGCTTAAAATACTTACATCTACGTCTTATGTCTAGCGTTTCTTTTGTTTTTTCAAAATCCCCTCCTCTAAATAGGGACCATTTTCGATGTAAATTTATGCTAAATTGATCCATTAGTATTTGTCTAGCAGCACTCAGTCCTTTTTATTTTTGAAAATTCGGACTTTTTTTCTTTGTGATCATCACCCAACAAAAGACGAGAAGAGTAAATTACACATTGATCACCCCCTTTACAAAATTGTTTAATTGATCACCCTCAACGCTGCATGCTCGCAAAAAGACCTTGACGGTTTCTATCGAGTGACTAGCCAGTTATTTGTCTGAATTTCTACTGTTACACATTCTTCCGGATAATCAGTTGTGTACCTGCTAATCGTTCTCTTTTAAATTTAATTTTTCACAACAACCAGAGAGAGAGAGAGGGGGGGAAAGAGAGAGAGAGACAGAGACAGAGAGAGACAGAGAGGGAAAGAGAGAGACAGAGAGAGACAGAGAGAGAGAGAGAGCGAGAGCGAGAGAGTATAACTCTCCTCTGTGTTGGACTTCCGCTCAGCGGTCGGCCATGTTGAAAGAGTTGTTTGTTTGGATTCTTGTCGGAAAGGATGGTCAGGTGACCCACATTTCAGTATGACGCAAACTGATTCGCTTCAGGGAAGGTTTAATTCAACACATAAACAATAACGGAACTCTGTAGCAACAACATAAACAGAGTTATCGCCTGCCGTCTGCGTTGTGGAATCTTTCTCTTTCGATAATATTTATGTTTTGTTATCGTAGCCTGAGGTTTTCATAATTGTTTTTCTTCAACTCAATACACTTTTCCATTTGAAAAAAATATTTTCATCATTTTTACTCAAATTATAATTGTTTTTATCGTTATAATCATAATATTTATTCTACTTTCTGGTTGTCTATGTACGACCGTTAGGTATTTCTACCAAGAGTTTAGTATCTGCTCGACCCCTTTTCCTTCTGAGCAGGAATCGGTTATGCTTTCTAATAAAACCTACTGTATGATATTAAGTGGGAGAGAATTGAGAAAAGCGAGAGAGACGAGGAGAGGGTAGGATGTAAGATAGCTTGAGAAAAACGGAAAGAGAACAAGATAAAAGGAAAAATCAATATATATATATATATATATATATATATATATATATATATATATATATATATATATATATATATATATACCCTGATGACCCTAACGGATGGAAAACAATTTTTTTCTCACAAAACAAAGCTCCTGATGATTGACTTCAAACTTATAACCTCTAAAGGTAAATGCACACACATTACACACTACTGAAGATGGCAATACCTCCCAAAACATGTCTAGACCATGAATGAAGACATTCACAGATAAATAAACCTAACTTCCGTACACTTTCATTCCCGAGTCTGTTTCACTCTCTATAGTTCAAATCATATATCTATACCTATCTATCTATCTATCTATCTATCTATCTATCTATCTATCTATCTATATATATATATATATATATATATATATATATATATATATATATATATATATATGAGTGTGTGTGTGTGTGTGTGTGTGTGTGTGCAATATTGTCTAAATCGCGAAGGTAAATCGCGAAGTTTTTTTACAATAAATAAATAAATTCATTGTTTCAATTTCACCGAAAGTTTATTTAATCAAAACAAGGATGTACAGCAACATTTTCTTTTTCTATTATCGAAAGTTTATGTAAAGTAAAGTGTCACGTCTTTCAAGAGACAACCCTTGATGGAGAATGACAGTCGGTGACAAAGTCCCGGTTTCTCTTGTATGCACCAGCTTAGTGATCCTTACAAGTCTCAAATGTGGTCGGTACCAGGACTTTATACCTGCAAATTTTTATGACTACCCGTTGTGTGTTTGGGATGCAAGTCCACCTAAAAGATACTTCCACCCGAATCACACAGCTTACAGTGTACTTAATCAAC
>OY735230.1:23940700-23983200 GCA_963457665.1 Thysanoteuthis rhombus | reverse complement strand
GTTCAGTTCCACTTTTCATCCGTTTTGGAGGTTCAGTTTTATTTTTCATTCGTCGTACTGGTTGAGTTCCACTTTTCACTCGTCCTGTGAGGTTCAATCTGACTTTTCACTTGTCTTGGAGGTCCAGTTTCACTTTTCAGTCGTGTTAGAGGTTCAGTTTAACTTTTTATCCGTTTTGGGGATTCAGTTTCATTTTTCACTCGTCTCGGAGGTTCAGTTTCACTTTTCATTCGTCGTACAGTCTTGGAGGTCCAGTTTCACTTTTCATTCGTTTTGGAGGTTCAGTTTCATTTTTCACACATTTTGAACATTCAGTTTCACTTTGCACTCGTCTTTGAGATTCAGTTTCACTTTTCATTCGTCGTACTGGTTGAGTTCCACTTTTCACTCGTCCTGTGAGGTTCAGTCTCACTTTTCACTTGTCTTGGAGGTCCAGTTTCACTTTTCAGTCGTGTTAGAGGTTCAGTTTAACTTTTTATCCGTTTTGGGGATTCAGTTTCATTTTTCACTCGTCTCGGAGGTTCAGTTTCACTTTTCATTCGTCGTACAGTCTTGGAGGTCCAGTTTCACTTTTCATTCGTTTTGGAGGTTCAGTTTCATTTTTCACTCGTCTTGGAGATTCAGTTTCACTTTTCACTCATCTTGGAGAATCGATTTCACTTTTCATCCGTCTTGAACATTCATTTTGTCTTTTCACTCATTTTAGAGATTCAGTTTCACTTCTCAGTCGTCTTGGAGATTCATTTTGACTTTTCACTCATTTTAGAGATTCAGTTTCACTTTTTAGTCGTCTCAAAGATTCATTTTGACTTTCCACTCATTTTTAGAGATTCAATTTCACTTTAAATCCGTCTTGGAGATTCAATTCCACTTTTTATTCGTCTTGGAGATTCAGTTTCGCTTTTCATTTGTCTCACAGGTTCAGTTCCACTTTTCACTCGACTTGGATCTTCAGTTTCATTTTTCACTCGTCTTGGAGATTCAGTTTCATAATTCATTTGTCTTACAGGTTTGGTTTCACTTTTCATTTGTGTTAGAGATTAAGTTTAACTTTTCATTCGCCTTACAGGTTTGGTTTCACTTTTCATCTGTCTTGGAATTTCAGTTCCACTTTTTAATTATTTTAAAGATTCAGTTTCACTTTTCATTGGTCGTACAGGTTGAGTTCCACTTTTCACTCGTCCTGGAGGTTCAGTCTCACTTTTCACTTGTCTTGGAGGTCCAGTTTAACTTTTCATTCGTGTTAGAGGTTCAGTTTCACTTTTCATCCGTTTTGGAGGTTCAGTTTCATTTTTCACTCGTCTTAGAGATGCAGTTTCACTTCTCATTTGTCTCACTGGTTTGGTTTCATATTTCATTCGTTTTAGAGATTCAGTTTCACTTTTCATTTGTCCAACAGGTTTGGTTTCACTCTTCATCTGTTTTGGAAATTTGGTTTCACTTTTCACCTGTATTGGAGATTCATTTCTTCCTTTCACTCGTTTTAGAGTTTCATCTCCACTTTTCACTCATTTCAGAGATTGAGTTTCACTTTCCATACGTTTTAAAGGTTCAGTTTCAGTTTTCACTCGTCTTAGAGATTCAGTTCCACTTTTCATTTGTCTTCCAGGTTCAGTTTCATTTTTTTATGTCTTGAAGGTCTAGTTTCACTTTTCATTTGACTTACGGGCTCAGTTCTACTTTCCATTCGTGTTAGAGGTTCAGTTTCACTTTCCCTTCGTTTTAGAAGTTTGGTTTCACTTTTCACTTGTCTTGGAGGTTCAGTTCCATTTCCATTCGTTTTCGAAGTTCGGTTTCACTTTCCATTCGTGCCAGAGATTCAGTTTTATTTTTCATTCGTTTTGAAAGTTCAGTTTCACTTTTCACTCGTTTTGGAGGTTCAGTTTTACTTTTCACTCGTCTTGGAGGTTCAATTTCACTTTTCAGTCGTCTTAGAAGTTCAATTTCCTTTTTCACTCGTGTTGGAGATTCAGTTTCAGTTTTCACTCATCTTAGAGATTCAGTTCCACTTTTCATTCGGTTTGGTGGTTCAGCCCAACGTTCTATTCGTCTTGGAGGTTCAGTTTCACTTTTCATTCGTCTTACAGGTTCACTTTCACTTTCCACTCGTCTTGTAGATTCACTTTCATTTTTCACTCGTCTTGTAGATTCAGATTCACTTTTCATTTGTTTTGGAGGGTCAGTTTCACTTTTCATTTGTTTAGGAGATTTAGTTTCTCTTTTTGCTTGTTTTAGAAGTTCAGTTTAACTTTTCACTTGGAGATTCAGTTTCACTTTCCACTTTTTTTTGAGATTCAGTTCATCTTTTTACTCATTTTACAGACTTAGTTTCTCTATCCATTCCTCTTGGAGATTCAGTTTCTCTTTTTACCCGTCTCAGAGAACCAGTTTTCTTCCCATGTGGTCTGATAATTCAGTGCATCTTTTTAGTTGTCCAAGAGATTTTGTTTTTTTTTTAACCATCCTAGAAATCTAGTTTTACTCATCTCACCTCTCCAGGAGATTCGGATTCCACATTCCATTTGCTCAGAAGTAAGATAATTCTTCATGTCGGTAATACAACATGAAATCGAATAAAGTGAACAATCAATGATTGATACATTAAATAAGTTGAGACAGTTTTTATCATTAGAAGGAAAATAATTGCAATTAATATCGGGAAGAAACTGGTCCATAAATGGCTTCAAATATGCACCGTAAGTATGGTACTTCTATAGACTGCAAATTTATCCAGATGTATATCCTTTGGATCCCGAGCAGAAAGATATTTATTCATCACTAGTGGTGTGTTTGGTAGTTTTGAAGACAATGAGAAATAAATCTAAGGAAGCAGTGTTATAAAGAGAGATAATACACCGCTCTGAAATACCTACAACCAATAGTTGGTATTATATTCATTTATTAATGAACGGGTGGAAAAAGACGAAGGAGATGCAGAAAGAAGAGGGGGAAGTTGGAAGAAGAGAAAGAAGAGAAGAGAAAAGAAAAAAAAATAGTAGAGAAAAAGTAACGCAACATCAAAAGCAACAACAACAATAACAAAAATCCCCGAGAGAGAGAGAGAGAGAGAGAGAGAGAGAGAGAGAGAGAGAGAGAGAGAGAGAGACAGACAGACAGACAGACAGACAGACAGATAGACAGACAGACAGAGACAGAGACAGAGACAGAGAGACAGAGGGGTGTATAAATGTTCCTTTTCTAAAGGGCGAGAGATGATCGTTTGAATCAGTTTCAAACTTTGGATTGCGTTATTAAGTGCTGCGTAGAGATCGGTCCCATCAAAGGAAGATCAGTGGCATCGTAACGGAGGCTCTCGACATGAACCCCAGCTGTTCATAGCACCTCTTATACCCAGTAAGTCACGCACCCAGGTGCTGACCAGGCTCGATGTTTCTCCGTTTGGCCGTAGCAATAAATAAAATTAAAATGAACGAACGGTGTAGGGAGGTGAAATCAAAGATGGAGTCAGAAAAGGGAATTCGTGTTTGAAGGCGGGAAAGGGAAAACATAACTTCAACAGTAAGCGATAATTATTATAATATAGTACTATATGGCGCCGCTAAGTCATATTTTATTCTCATGATGTAATAAGTACGTCTGTCAAAGTGTCCCTAATGATAATGTTGTAACTTGCTGTTTCGAAATACATCCGACTTTGATTATAAGTTAGGCATAGAATTTGTCCTGACGACAGTCTATTGTCACTAACATCATATCTAATATTATTTTTGTTCCTTCGTTCGTTCTACATTACTGTAATCTTCATTATATCTTCTGATATCTAACAACAATCGGAGAAATCTGTTTGTCTGTTTGTGTCGTTGAATGTACTGCGATTAATCGACAACTGGCCATTGCACCAAGTCGTCAGATATATTGGGTAGCACACAAGGCGTTACAGTGCATATTTTGAAGTGTTTTGGATATGCAGTTCTTGAGAAATCTAATAAAAATGGATAGAATTCGCATTCATTGTCAATAATTGAACAATCGTAGCGTCAAAATACAAAGTTATGTAAATGAATCCAGTAAATATGGTCATAATAGATTTTATGTATGACATCACTGGAATTTCTACTGCAAAACTTCTAAAATTGAGTAAAAAAAAAAAAAAATAACAAATAGAATGAAACTTCTAGATTCTCCAGTATCTAAACGTTATTATTAAACCCGCCAAAATAAGGTCCTCATAAGATTTAAAAAAACAAACAAACAAAATAACCTTCTTTTCAAAAAATCATAAAAACAAAACAAATGTTTTTCACAAGGGGTCTAGTGGAGTACTGATACCAATTTTCAAGTCTGTAAGCGAAACGGTAGGGCCAGGAACGCTGGAACACACAAACAAACGCACAAACACACAAACAAACGCACAAACACACGCAAATATATATATAAAAAAAACAGTATAGAAGCCTTCTCAATCTTTGATATCTACGTGGGTTCAGCATTACAGATTACAGATCTTTCGTCTAAAATTATAAATTTAAATTCAGATATAAAGTATCTAAAGAGACACTATATCTAGATTCAGATATAAAATATGTAAATTAGAAAAAAACTGAAATATTTTTAAGCCGAACAACAGGTGGAAAATCATTTTATATGACGATTATTGCAGGCTGCTCCACACATCAGGAAGTCCATCCCCTTCTGAACATGCGCATTAAGAATGGGCACTGCCCTATTCTAATTAAATAGTAGTATACAACTTACTATAACATCCTGAGCCTTAGTAATATTATCTTGATTTTTTGATTAGATGAAACATTATTTCTATTATTATTCGGACCATCCTCATCTTGGTTGTTTTTCATACAAAGTTTCGGCCGTTGTACTCTACAGCCTTCATGAAGGCCGTACAGTACAACGACGAAAAAGTTTCGGCCGTTGTACTCTACAGGCTTCATGAAGGCCGTACAGTACAACGACCGAAACGTTGTATTAAAAACAACCAAGATGAGGATGGTCAAAATAATAATAGAAATAATAATGATACCTCATCTCAAAAATTCAGAGATGAAACATTGTCAAACATTATTTTCCAACATTTCTTTCATCCTTATTTCAGTTACTCTTCGTTATAAATACTCAGACTGTCATTCCACAGCCACCTGTAAATAAGGTCCGAATGTTAGACAAGCTATTGTACATAGACAAGCTCCCCCAGGTAAATGCGAGTCTCACCTACAGCTTATTTTTTCTAATCCCCGATCTGCAATGTTTACAAATACCAGTACTTCAAGAGATATCGTGTGGATAGGCAAACGAGCAGACGAACAGACGCAACCGAATACATTTACCTCTTTTCAATATCACTGACAGAGGTAAATAAATCGCTCTGGACAGCAGTTACGCAATATCGGTGCCTGGTCCTTACCTATATAGGTGACCATCTGGTAATACCAGGTGGTTTAAGCAACCGGGGATCAATGCCTGGCCGTGTCATACCAAAGACTAGGGAAATGGTACTCAATGCCTCTCAGCTAAAGAGTCAGATTGAGGGCGTGGTAGCTGAACCAGGGTTAGAAGTCACAACCATCTCCGTCCGAAAGGATATGGGAAAAGAAAACGGAACTTTTGGTTGCCTTCGACTACGGTAGTGTGGCCAAGACAGCCTGTCTTTTGAGCACTCTGTCCTCTGCCCGGTACCAACTCGAGCTGGACGTTAATAATTCGTCTTCCTATTTAGGCTTTGGCTAAATTTCATACAAATTACTCCAGATTTACTTCTCAAAGGGTGAGAATAAAAAACAACTTTTTTTCAATTTGATGTCGTCGTCAAGTAAGTATTTCATTATACCTAGTTGCCTATTATGGAAGGTCTGCCTGCTCAACAAGCTCACGAAACCCCCAGTAAAATCTTTCTGGACCCCTTCCCAGGGGTCTACGCCTCCAAGCTGAGAACTGTTTGTCTAGAATGTCCTCTTTTAAAAAAAAAAAAAAATTGTAACGATCGACCGTAGTTTACGGGTCGATTTGCCAGCCGAAATGAAATTGGATGAAGTTTTGATGTCACGACTGCCTTTTGTGATTGCGACACATCTAGGCTACCATAGATCTAGTTGATAAACGGAGATGACCGGAGGGACGAGACGGGCATTATGACTCATTTTTTTTTTCAGGAGGGAAAGAAATCAAGTCACTTCCTGTCAACTGTTGGTCACGTCTACCAAACGGGAAGACGCCTGCGTCTATATTTAGACAAGCGGATAGAAGGGGTTGGAGTCACGAAAATGGGAAATGGGAATCATAAGCCAAGAAGTCAAAAGAAACACACACACACATACACACACACACACACACACACACACACACACACACACACACACACACACACACTTATATTTATGTATATATATATATATATATAAATATATATATGTGTGTGTGTGTGTGTGTGTGTATGTGTGTATGTGCAAATGCCCAAAGGACTGCTTTCTACCTAGACTCTCATCTCGTTCGTTCTCAGTCTATTCGCTTCTTTCAACGCAATAGTTATGTATCGAGAAATGGATGTATATGATCCGACAAAATGATAATAGATTGTGTTATTATATACAGAAACTGATTTGAAATGATCTCCCACCATTCTTTTATTCTTTTCTTTAATTGTTTAATCTTTTTGGGAAATTTTGGAACGGATTAACAGCACTAATCACCGTATACCCGTATTAATTTACACATGCTGTCAAAAAAACAACGGCAGTATTTAAATGATTTTGCCATTTCATTGTAATTTAATGATATAAAGAAAACCCATTAGTATTCCAAGGGAAATCATGAATCGCCACCACCCAGTATTGGTGTTCTGGGTGTGATCGATAAAAATATTGGGCAAAGGGGTGAGCAATGAATAGGTTACTTCTGTTGCCTTTTGTTGGATTGTGAACGCTAAAAAAAGGTCTGAGTTTTCAAAAAACAAAAAAAACAAAACAAAACAAAAACAAGCATGAATGTTCCCAGACTCAAAAAATGAAACCACAAGACGTTGATCACGAGATAGTTTCCACTGAGTAACTAACCAGACCCGTTGACGTATTGGCTTTTTTTTATAATCGTTATCACAACTTTGCAGGGGTAGAAAAATAATAATGAAATCACTTTATTCCAGAATTTAAACAACTCTGGCCAACTACCAACGTATTGACAACGAATCAAACATAAGGCAGTGGTTATTGATGTCAAAGAGATTCGAGTACACCCTATTCAAAGAAAAACAAGAACCATAAGTTCAGTCATGGATCCACCATCCTTATGTCCATATTACAAAAGGATTCTGTGCGAAGTTGTAGGAGGAGGAAGGGAAGAGAGAGAAAAAGGAAGAGGAAAATGAGAATTGTTCACTCGAAGATTTCGACGAAGTTTCATATCAATCCAATATGGCTGAGAAAATTGATAGACAGTATCACTAGTTATAGTAGTAGTAGGAGGAGGAAGGAGAAGTGGAAGAGGAGGAGGATTAAGGAGGGGACGAGGATTGTTCATCTGAAGGTCTTGGCCAAATTTCATATCGATCCCACATGATATGCATGAGAAAATTGATATTCAACACAATCGGTACAGACCGCCTGAAAAGTGCTTCGTGGACGTGGACACATCTAGAAGAGTACGTACCCAGTTAGATGTGTTGTGTCGGGTTGCGAATCCAAGTTATGTCTACCAGGGCCCTTTAACATGTCCACTACTGCCCAGCAGTGGGCGATTTTCGATTTTAAGTCGGTTAGGGTTATGGTTAGGTAGTTTGTTTTGAAAACAACTCATTTGTATGTTAGGTAGGCGATAGCGTATCTTAATCTCTTGAAAATATGTCAAAGTGGACAGTAAGCGAAAAATGTTGAATACCCCTGGACATGGACCAAAACAGGAAATGACACACAAACACAGACACAGAGAAACATATATATATATATATATATATATATATATATATATATATATATATATATATATATATATATATATATATATCATTGTTAAACTTTTCATGCAAAAGCAATGATGAAAATAGTATATCCTTGATTAGGAGGAGAAAAATAGCCTTAGGCGAAATAAAAGAGAGACTTCCACCAACCAAGTTGGATGAATAAGTAAATAACAGGTCTAATTAGTCATTCAATTGAAACAGTGATGTGAACAGCGTCTTTTGGCCGCAGTGGGGTGATCAATTAAAAATTATCACTTTCTAGCCTTTTGTTGGGCTGTGATCACTGGAAAAATCCCAATTTTTCAACAAAAAAAAAGAAGCAGACATGAATGCTGCTGGACACAAATTAAGGGATCAATTTAGCATAAACTTCGATTGCTAGTTGAAACACTCCCCGATCCCTTTTAGGGGTCGGGGGCTTAAAACAACAAAAACATTTTTTCTGACCAAAATAAAGAGTAAATATTTAGATTTTCAGTTCTCTAGCTCCATTAGTTGACCTCTTCATGCTATGCATACATACATGGCCAGCGAGTTAGACTCGTATGAAAACTGAAGAAACCAACGTTAACAGTTTTAAACAACTAAATAAATAGAAGGAAAGAAAGGTAAAAAAAAATGGCTACTTCTATAGCGAGAACCAGCCAGACTCACTTGAAACGGAAGAAAACTATGTTGACAGTTGTAGTTGACGGTTTCTAATAACAAATAAATAAATGGAAGGAAAAAAAAATACCAGAAAAAATGTCCACTTCTCTAGCGAGATTGTAACCACCATCCTCTTCAGTTACCATTTTTGAACGGTACTTATCATCAACCAACTTCCGCAGGATTCGCGGATTCACCCCGACCTCATCCACGGCTAGCCCAGGCGTCACCACTCTGTTCAAACAACGCGGGGGAGGGTTGTTTTCATCTCCTACGAAACACACGTACTTGTTTGTTTCATTACGTTGCAAACTTCTGTGAGAGGGAAGTCCCGGCCATCGTACTTCAGAAATTGAAAATATTATCGGAAAGAAACAGAAATTTTGCAAATACATTTCCTCTTCTTCTCTTCACAATAAAGATGGCGAATTGTATGTTTTCTTCGTTTCTTTACTTTTTATGAACTACGAAACAGCTGCACCCTACGGGCTGCAAATTTGCGTATTAGGGTAACTTGACCTTAATTTACAATAGGCAGCACTGACCACTGGTGACCTCGAAAAATTGATTTTAGATGTTTACTAAGCTTAGCTTAATTTGGGTACAAGGCCACTGATATGGGGAACCAAATAAATATCACTAATACACTATGCACCAGCAACTTCATCCCCACCTAATTGTGGTAGTACGGCAGGTAAATTTACCCAACACTTCATTATATAGAAACAGTTCCATTTATATCAAAGAAGTGGAGTCAGTTGATTTGGATAAATTTAATTTATAGCAACGATAAGTTTTAAAGGGAATATTTCAAAATTATCTCTATACATTCAAATGTCTAAGTGTAGATGTCCACTGTTTTAGAGTCTCTGCACTTAAAATGGTTGGAGATCAGTTTTCTAGGCAGGAACTATTGAAGCTATAAAAATAGCCCTTAAGTTGATAGCTAACGTAAGGGCTATTTTTATGGTACAAAAGTTGCGCCTTGGTCCAAGAGTCTCCGTTTGAAAATTTCAGTTCAATCCGACTATCGATAAGGCAACTTCGTCAGAAGAAGCTGTGGGTGGTGCAAACCTCTTGCCAATAACTAATATAATATAAACTGTATTTGACTACATATAAGACATCAAAAGGTAAACATAACATTAGTTGTCTAGCCTTACGTTGACCAGAACTAGAGAGATTGAAAAAAGGTGCGTCATATATGCGTGAACTGAAAGGAAATACTTTTCTTTTCTTAATATTTTTACTGAAAAAGGGTCGTTCTTGAATGCAATCAAATACGATTATTATTATTACGCAAGCATATACTCGGGTCATTCATGTATTGATCTACATTAAGCATCACAAAGCTATTTTATCAAGTAATTTATTCTTAATAATTCAAGTGTTTTAATTTCAAGTTGTCAAAGTCTTAACTTTGCAATGTTAACCTATTTCACATGGGCCAATCCATTATAACTGTTACGTTATAACAGGAATTGGAAAAAAACAGACATACACACGACCAGTTATACATTTAAACACACAGATTTGCAAATATGTCTTTTATATGGATAGATATTAATATTACCTACTACCTAAATTATTATGATTTTCTTGGTCCTCTGTCCTCCGGACTTTTCTGTTTGAAGACAACATTTTTGCCGATGGAAATATCTAATGCCCATCATTTGAAACAATTGACTGTACAATTGTAATGAGATTTTTTTCGATTTTTTATTGAAAAAAATGATCGATAGATTTAAATGAAGGCAATCCCCTCCTTCCGAAAGTTTTTTCGGTCACTTTTCCGCTTTTATGAAAAGAGGCGAAAAACGAAAATAGTTTTCAGCGTTGTTTTTTCTTTTCGCCATTAAAAGGGTAACGTACACCTTCTCCCCCACTCTTTTACCACCCAGTCCTCTGCACCTCCTATCACTGCAACCTCCGACGATTCAGCCTGGCACACTATCTTCACCATATTTTTTTTTTTTGCAGGGTTCAGGGGACGCTCAAATTTTTTCTCCAAAATGAATTATTGTTAATTGCTTCTTCGATTTAGGTCATTTCGGTTTACGAACGGCTGTTATAGGAGCGTATGGCATTCGGAATGGCGGGGAAACCTGTATATCCGAGAATTTCTTTTGCTGGAATCGAGTTGTATTAATTATGCTAATGAGGTCAATCCATACATTTCGTCCAATCATAGACACGTAAGCAAATGAACTTGTGCCCACTTGCGTAGAGCAAGTGGAAAAGTTTCCCGCCAGAGGGCGTAGTCAGGTTATTTTGCCGTGGGAGACTTACATTTCTTGTTTTCCTGCGTTCCAAATTCATCACCGATGACATTAGTCATTGTCTTTGAGTCTCTTTACTCTCCCCCTTACTCTCCCACGTGCTCACCTTTTTCTCTCCACCGTTCATTTTGATCTATTTAAAACTTTATTCAAGTTCATTGTCTTTAATGTATCCACCCACGCGTACTATCACCAATAGTTATTAATTCTCAGAGGAAAATACGGAAAACTTGATGTGCTAGACTGGGCGCGTGGGAAAAGGGTCCTTTACCCATTTTTAGAGATCATGGTGTATTATACAGGTAAACCACGATTAATGCGGTTAATTCGTTCCAGAAATTCCTGTACTGTTCAAAGCTGCACTGTTCAAGGTCTTATTATAATTCAATGCATTCCTTTTTTTTCAGTTTATACTTAGTTACATCAATTTGTACAGCAATACCTTAACAGTACCACATTAGAACAAGCCAGCGCTAGCGAAGGTATTTCTGTGTTCTGATTGTTCCCAAATAAATAATTGTGCAAAATAAATACTTTTTCATCATCATGGTACAGATCTATTCATACACCTAGAAACGCACACGCACATGTCCATACTCACACACACACACACACACACACACACACACACACACACACACACACACATATATATATATATATATATGTATATATATATATATATATATATATATATATATATATATATATGTATGACTTTGTATGTGTACGCCCAAGAACTTTTGTTTCTTATTACATTTGGAATATTAATTGGTCTAACTTGCCCTTTCCTTGTGTTTCTCCTTTTAATTTCTTCTGACGTAAGGTCATGTGCGTGTTGCACCCTGCTTAAAAAAAGGTAATGGGTCTGTTGAACTAATTCATTAACCATTACTCCATGGTGAGACTGACTTCATATTTCTCTATACGAAAGGTTCCATCACAGAACTGAAGATTTTTTAAAATGAAATTTTTGGAGGTTTGTAAACCAAAACTCTTCGGAATTATTTCCACAAATTACATCAGTTGGAAAACAAAACACAAAGAAGACAGACAGATAGACAGACAGACAGACAGTTGCACGCACACACACACACACACACACACACACACACACACACACACGTATACATACACACAGATGGCCACATTCCATTTCACCTCTAGCCCCACCCACAGACCAACGTATACGCACATGACGAGACCTCCCAGGGGCAAATGGTTACAAATTTAGAATATTTACCAAAAATAGATATTGTTTACTTACTGTTTACCTCCCTGTCTCTCTCGAGTCCCAAGGGTTCGTTATTTTTAATTGATACAATATACTTAGATACAGGTTCCCCTACTAGGCGAAAGTAGAGCGTTCTCATGAAACCTTACATAATCTGAAATGGTGTAAAGTGAAAGAGTAATTACCATTAATTCAAATGGGAATATCTTTTGCATAATTTATATGGGAATATTTTAAGCGCAACATCCTTACAGACTCTTTTAGGCTTTCTTTCTGTTACCTCAGGACAGTGGTTTCGAAACTTTGAAAGCTCAAAGAACCCCTCTATAAAGGACATTTTCTGGCTGAACCCTATTTTTAGCATTTTATTTTTAACCTAATCAATTAACTACAATAAAAAGTAATGTGTTTTTAAAATCATTTATATCTAAATTGGATGACATTTTTTTAAATAGTTATACGATGGATGATCCTCTCTCTGACACTAGATTCGCAATATTAGGTTCAGCTGAAACACTGGCGAGGACCCCAAGCATCATTTGATGGACCCCAGTGATCTGCAGCCCCCAGCAATTCGCAGACCACAGTTTCGAAACTATTGCCTTAGGAGACAGATTCACAGGATAAATCCATTAAGTTTCCCCATATAAAATGGTCGTTTTTTGGCATTTTTCTTCATGATAGTGACTTCGACAATATGAAAAGGTAGTTATACGTATTCAATTAATCGTATGCCACTAGCTTTCTCTTAAATTTCCATCTTATGATTTATCATATCAGCTTTAATAAGATAATTACCCCCTCTTACGGATACTGTTCTCAAAGAAATAAGACTATTGTTTCTGCATGAGTTCAAATTCGGTAAAATATCAGTTTAAACGCTCAAGAACATCAATGTTGCATTTGGAATCGGAACTTTCTCAGAGAGAAAAATAATGACCCTCGATGACGTCCTTAATCAGTTGTTGATGATGGGAATTCGATAGATGGCGTGGAAACTGATGCAAGGACGATTGTCCGAGTTTCTGTTAAAAATTTACGTAATTCCAAAACAACTGCTGGCCATCGCCTAACATTTACCATTTCATAATCGGCAATTTCGGTCCAATGCTGCGACATTGAGTCTAGATCCTGGGCCTAGGCAGAGCCATTCTCACTACTTGGGGGGCATGTTGTCTCTTTAACAGCTCACTTCTAATAAAACGTTTAAGGCTACTTTCGCTTTTTTTCCGTTAAAGCAAAAATCCTTTGCGATGAACGAAAACGGATATCAATATAGATCTTTCTGAAAGGTGAAATAAGCGAAATGCGAATGTGATATTTGCTTTGTATAGTCAGTGCAGAGGCAGCGCACACTTTCCTTCTCTCTCTCTCTCTCTCTCTCTCTCTCTCTCTCTCTCTTTTACCGCTTCCCAGTCTTCCATACCTCTCATCACCTCAACGTCTGACGACTCAGCATAACACCATTTTGGGGTCTGGGAACGCGCTAAACATTTCCCATATGAATTTATATTTATTACCTCTTCGATGAGGTTATTTCGGCTTACGAAAGGTTTTTAGAGGAATATAGCCAGTACTGTTTTCGTCGAACACTTACTATAGAGTTTTGACTTCATTTTCGTATATAACAACAATGATGAATCACAATGACCAGACCAAATACCAGTGATGTCATGCACGAATAACGGTGACTTTGTGACGTACTTAGAAAACTGAAGACAAATTCACCCCAACTTCTAAAGCCCAACTTAGGTTGACTTGTTTTGTTAAAGTTTGCAAATCCATTATCAGGAACTATTGATAGAGGAGCTGAAATGGGATACATAGCTTTGGAATGATATTGTATGAAAAAAATGGTTCTGTTTTGTTTACCTTTTAGATTTTAATGAAGCAAGGGAGTTCGACCCTAGCGCAGCCAAGCTTGTTTTGTTTTTGTTTCTGTTTTCCCCTTTCCCTGACATAAATCACATCAGAAAATAAAGGACAGAGTAAGTGGGAAACATCAAAAGGAAATATTTGAAGAATTAATCTTTTTCCAAATGAACATTGATAAACAAAAAAATGGCTATTGCTTTTGTAGTCTCTGGTATTTTAATGGATACTTTGCTTAACACTTGTATTCGTATGTTTACATTCATGTTTGAAGGCTATATAAAGACAACTAACATTAAATGAGAAAGAATCATTTCTATTAAAAATACAAATTGGACTTGCAAGTATCACCAGGACACGCAGATCTCAGATGAATCGACAAAACATGTTGTAATTGAAAGTATCGTGAGTACATAAAGAGTTAAAGTCATAGACGGCCACAGTAGTGGGCAACACCCAAGAATCGAACTCACTACTATCACACCAAAAGATCATAAGACAACACAGAGTATTAGAAAAAAAATCATGAAATATCATAAAATCCATCCACTTGTTCATTTTTCAGTTAACCCCGGGTATTGTGTCAGATCATTTATCCATTTCTTAATTATATATATATATATATATATATATATATATATGTATGTGTGTGTGTGTGTGTGTGCGTGTGCGCGTACAATTGGGAAATTGGTATATATATATATATATATATATATAAAAGACCCAAATAAATGTTCCAATTCCAAATTCCCATTTTACTTATTCACAGTCTATATCTGCTCTATTTGTTTCTCTCAATGCGAGAATTATATTATTAAGAAATGGATATATGATCCGACATAATGATTATAAGTTCCGTTGTGTCATATTGAAACTCTCCTTTGAAATGACCTCGCGTTATTTCTCAGTGAGTGTACCATTCAGCCTAGAAATATATATATATATATATATATATATATATATATATATATATATATATATATATATATATATATCTTTGTCGACAGGGGTTAAATTCATAGAGGGCCACAGTAATGGGCAACACTCAAGAATCGAACTCACTACTATAGAGAATCCGTAGGCCGGACTAATTTGCCAAGAATCGCATTACACATGTTCTCAAACTAAGATCCACGCAACGTACACAAGAGAGGATCATGCTTAACATCACACAAAGAGATCATAAGACAACACTGAGTATTAGAGAAAAATCAAGAGATATCATAAAATCCATTTGAAAACTCAAATTGCATTTTGCAAGAACGGTAGGCAGCGGCTAAACACCACGACTCGGAGCGGGAATCCCCAGGGATCATATGTAAAATTAGTATTCCAAGGGAAATTAGGAATCATCACCGCCTGTTTATGTTTGATTTTATCATAAAAATTTAGCATCAACTTATATTGTAAATGGAACACTCCTCTTTGGGTGAGGGTTAGAAAAATCACATTAAAAAAAATTTCACCATTCATTGAGTTTCTGCTGTGGTCGCTTCGAGCTGAGCGAAGTCCAGATACATAGATACATAGATAAATATATATATAACTTAAACCCAGCAGAAGTGTTTAGACTGGTTTGTTGTGACTAATGGTGATTAATGTGTCCTGCAAAAATACTCATTAGGAAATCTGCCCATTGCAAATTTATCAAAGGAGTAAAACTGCCCATCAAAACATCATTTTCCCATTATTCTCTTGATTTCCGTTCATTTTTAATTAATAGATATAGTTATTGTTTTTTTTTTCTTCAAACACTGGCCGTTTCGAATTTTGGATTTTTTTTGTACATTGGCCATCACGAATTTGTTCAAAGAGAAAAAGTTACTATTCTAAAGGTTTTATTAAAAACTTTTGGCACAACTTAACCTCAGTGCTTCCTGATTGGAATTCTGAGAGTGAAATAAAAAGAAATGAGCGAAGCAAAATAATTGAAAGAAAAAAAACACAAAAATCAACAGAAAACACAAACAATCTACTCAATGCAATAATAATACAATGTTTTTCTTTCATGAATTCGCTTATCATTATTTATCAATAAAAATTTGTTTTTTTTCACCCACTGACAGTCTCGAATTTATCGAGGGAGGAGAAGTGCCATTTTAAGCATAACTTACTGTTGTTTCTCTTTCATGAATTCTCTTATTTCTTCCAATTTTTGGTTGGTAAATTTTTTTTGCACAAATTTCGTTTTTTGCTTTTTAGCAAAAACAAGGAAAAAATTATCAACAACATCAATTTTTTTTCGGGTCCATTTCTCTTTTAATTTCTACGAAATGAAAATAATTCCATGTGATTTTTTGTCTTTCAGCTATAGAGAAACAAGAGTAAATTGATAGATTTTATTATTGCTGCTTTGAATAAATTGTTTCACTGTGCTTATTTCTTTTCATTTCACACTCAGAATTCCAACCGGGACCAACGTGGTTAAGTTGTGCCAAAAGTTCTCAATAAAATCTTATAAAACGGTCGCTTTTCCTCCCTCGATAAATTTGAGATGGCCAGTGTCAAAAAACAACCCCCCCCAAAAAAAAACAAACCCAAAACAAATTATTATCAATTAAGAATGAAAAGAAATAAGAGAATTCATGGAAGAAAAACAGCAGTAAGTCATGTCTAGAATGGCACTTTTCCTTCCTTGATAAATTCGAGACGGTCGATGGGTGAGAAAGCCTCAGAAACAATTTTTTTTTAACAAATAATGATAAGAAATAAGAGAATTCAAGAAAGAAATTGTGTTGTTATTGCTTTGAATACATTAATTTTCAAAATTGTTTTGCCTTGCTTATTTTTTTTTATTTCACTCAGAATTCCAATCGGGACCACCGTGGTTAAGAAGTATCAAAAGTTTTCAACAAAACCTTTTAAAATGGGAACTTTTTCTCCTCCATTAAATTCCAGACGTCCATTGAATGAAAAAAAAATTAATAATTGAAAATGATAAGAAACAAGAGACTGATGGGCAAACTGTTTTGGTGGGCAGTTTTCCATCCTTGATAAATTTGTGATGGGCAGATTTCCTGATGGGCACATTTCCAGGGACAAATTTCTTGATGGATAGGTTTCCTGATGGGCACTTATCCGGTTACCATTACCAATAGGAGCAACAACAATAACAGTTATATGCAGAACAGATGAGATATATGTGAAAAGGTGGGTTTTTTTTCATCCACCGGTGACCAATATCTTTTGGCAGCATATCGTGTGCGGGTGATCAATAAATAAATTGCTTCTATTGCTTTTTGTTGAGCACTAAAATGTTCAGATTTTCAAAAAAATGTAAGTGGACATGGAAAGGAACCAATTTAGCATTGACTTACGTTGAAAATTGAACCCCCAAATAAAACCTCATTTGGGAGTAAAATTTGAAAAAAAAAAAGAAAAGAAAATGAAAATTTTTTTCCCAAATCATTGAAGTGTGTGTGCAAAATTTTAACTTCCTGCTATGAACGGTTAGGACTGGTCAAAATGAATAACCTAAACCCAAATAGATATATAGATACATATAGATCACATGAATAACCCAAACCCAAATAGATATATAGTTACATATAGATCATTTGAATAACCTATATACAAATAAATACATATAAATATCAGATCATATGACTAACCCAAATCCAAACAGATACATAAATACATATGGATCGTATGAATCACCTGAACCCAACAACATTATCTAAACCAGTGCTGTGGGTGGCGGCGATTAATTGTGAACGGCAGAAAATAAAATGGCGTCACGTCTTGGACAGGTTTAAAAGTTATTGCCGTCGCGATGCCCACTATCAAGAGGTCTGGAGAATTTTGGGGAATGTCAATGTCCAACGTCGGACGTTAAAAAGCTAATGATGATAATGATGTTGATTCAAAGCTACTAACTAAGTTTAGTCAAATAAGTTAATTGATTTCTCGAATTGGTCGGTTGCATGTTAGTTACAGGTCTTCGAATGGAGTTCGCTAATAGTCCAAAATAGTAAAGACATTCGGTGAGGATGGCACTCCTTATTCTTGCGAATGGTTGACGTGACGCGTATTAGTCATTGCTCAACGGAAGGAGTCCATTTATAATCATTCCTAATTTCAAATAGATAGATAGAGAGATAGATAGATAGATTGATAGATAAGAAGAAACTGAAAAAAATAAAGATGTTTATGAACAGATAGATAGATAGATAGATAGATTGATAGATAGACACAGGATATGACAGACGGACAGACTACAGAGATGAAAACATGTGCATTTACACACACACACACACACATACAAACATATACATATGAATATATATATATATGAATAAAGGAAGGCAATTTGGAAACCAAGCTTTTGCTCGGACCAAATTACTCGCGGTAGTGATCGAGAGGCTTTGGAAAATGAAGAACAAGCCTCAGATGGGATTCAACCCCACACCATTTATGGGCACACTTTTTAGATGAATCTACTCTAATTGATCCACCGATACACAGTTATGCAGAAGCTAGAATAGAACCCTAAACTCATCGAATTCCACCCGCTTGTTCATTTTTCAATTAACCCCGTTCGTTCATGTTGGCTATCATGTCAGATCATTTATCCATTTCTTAATTTTATATATATATATATATATATATATACACAATTGGGAAGTTGGTATATATATATATATATATATATATAATTATATATATATTTATAACTATAACTAAACTAATATATATATATATATATATATATATATATATATATATAAAAGACCCAAATAAATGTTTCAATTCCAAATTCCCATTTTGCTTATTCACAGTCTATATCTGCTCTATTTGTTTCTTTCAATGCGACAATTATGTTTTTAAGAAATTGGTATATGATCCGACAGAATGATTACAAATTCCGTTGTGTCATATTGAAACACTCATTTGAAATGACCTCGCGTTATTTCTCGGTGAGTGTATCATTCAGCGAAGATGATATATATTTTTATATACATATGTATATATTTGTCGACAAGGGAACAATATAAATGATACGTAGGAATACGTAAAATACAATTAGTATGCTAATAGAATATAGACAAAATGCTGATGATCGGAGAAAGATGAATAGAGGGTTCTATTTGAGCTTCTGCGAACCGGAAAGTTTTAGTCGCTCAAATGCTTACAACAGCCTTGAAGGAAAAGCGCTTCCGTAAAATGTGTTGATTCGAATCCCACCTGAGACATCTGTCTTTATTTTCCGATTAATGCCGATCACTCACTACCGTAAGTAATTCGGCCCAAACAAAAACTTAGTTCCAAAATTATCATTCTTTATAATATATATATATATATATATATATATATATATATATATATATATATATATATATATATATATATATCAAGAAATGGACATATTTGATCCGACAGAATGAATTATAGATTGCGTTATATTACGTAGAAACTTATTTGAGATGATCTCCCGTCTTAACATTGTTAATTTATCACTTGCCTTAGGCAACGTAAATAAAATAAACAATTAAGAAAATGTGGCTGTTCCCACGGATAGTTCTATGGTAAGAGCATTGCTACGTTGAAGCGGCTACCCTATCAGTGGCAGGTTTGATTCCTGAAGCAGTCCCATTTTCTTTAATTGTTTATTCTATTTACGTTGTCAAAGGTGAGTGATATATTAACCATGTAACGATGGGAGATCATCTCAAATAAGATTTTTTTATATAATCTCTCTCTCTATCTGTTCCTCTCTCTATCTCTGTCTGTCTGTCTCTCTGTCTCTCTGTCTCTGTCTGTCTCTCTCTCTCTCTCTCTCTCTCTCTCTCTCTCTATATATATATATATATATATATATATATATGTATATATATATATAAAACCATCAACAAGTTGAAGATAATCTAGAAGTTTGTTTTCCCTGGTTACTCCGAGTCTATATATATATATATATATATATATATATGTATATATATATACTGGCATAAATATTTGCACTCAGAAACAGTAACAATGCTAAAAGGTTAGCCGTGTAGCCATTTGAAGATGGAGGCGGGGGTCAGAAACACCCGACAGGCTGGCTTAAAACAGTGTCCCACTTCCCAAAGAAATACGCACATTCTTTTGAAGTGACAGTTAATAAGTAATTTTTTTTACTTTCTTTACTTCTCATTCACCGAATTCTAATCACTGACCCGCTTACCTTTGTAGGTATAACCCCACCACGCACACATACACACCCATAAACATACACACACATATTCACTGATGTATACATAGATACAAATATATACTCACATAGACCCATATATTATGAATGTGTTTAATGGATTCAACTTGTTAATTTATGCGATTTTTAGTGTGACAAAGACGAATTCTGATTGACTTAGCCTTCCCACCGTGAGAAAGAATGTTTGTTATGCGTACGTTGTAGTGTACGCGCATACACATCCATTCATCTATACTGTGTCACCTATAAATGAGTTACACACTAACCATTTTTACATACATCCGCATGCATCTTAACAAGAGGGTCTGTAGGTCGGTCCGTCCTCAACGTGTTCGAAATCGATTTTCGGTGCACGGTAGAAAGAATCTTCTGAGCCCAGCATCTTCACCGCGCTCTTACTAAGAGAATAAACCTACTTCGAATAGTTTCTGTCAATTATGGCATGTTTTAGAAAGGGGATTCAATTTACCGTATAATTACATTGAGGACCTGGATCCTTATTTTAAGGCCACTTTAAATGAAATCATTCGAAGGATGAAAATTTTTTCGATAAGATAATAAAAATTTAAAGAACAAAACTGTCTGATCGGACATTCTATCTCATATTGGTACAGGTGTCCTCCGATATAACGCTGTTCGCGATATCAAAGATTATTATACTGTTACGGGCGTCCCTGATATCGCAACGTTTACAATGTACACATATTGTTCAGATAAACATATTTATCATATTGATGCTGGCATCCTCTGATAAAACACGGTTCGTTATAGAGCAATTCACGATATTGAATGTGAATCTTCTCAGCCATTCACAGACGAGCGATGTAGGTAAAAGACTTGATTGGTAAAATATGAGTGCATTGTTGGTCCTTGTTCAATAAAGTTGATTTTGTTCTGAACCAAGCATGACGTGATTTTATCATTTTCCGAAAACGAGTACATCCCACACAAAATGAATACACCCCACACAAAATAAAAATTTGGTAAGTTTCAATTCTATAGAGTTTGGTCATGCTCTCTCATTTGATCGTATAGTTTTTTTCCAAAAATACTGAATAAAACATTTTCATGGCATATACATATATATATATATATATATATATATATGTGTGTGTGTGTGTGTGTGTGTGTGTGTGTGTGTGTGTGTGTGTGTGTATTTCCAATAAGGGATATCCATTCTGATTGTGTTATGTTCAACTAAAAATAATACAATCCTGCTGCTTAATTTAGAAGAGTATCAACAATCCATAAAAAGAAGCAAAAACGGTAGGGGTATTCTCATTCATGAACGATACTCCATCTGTGCGTAATATATCTCTGATCTCAAATTGGTCAGGCTCAAGGCCATAATTGGGAGAGAGAACTTAATAAGAACGGGACTCACTAGTAATGGTACCGGTCGGCGCAGACTGGCTTGTTAAATCCCCCACCCTAACATTACAGCGAGGCATCCTACAAATGCGTACACATATGACTGGCTCCTGTCAAATTGACGATGGACATGATAGCTTTTTACTCTTACTAATGTGTTTGAGGGAAGGTAATAATTGGAAAGTGGTTTGTTCAAGTGCTTCTCAACCCTGTTTCTTTTCAGCCCGCCATTTTGACATGCCAGAGACAAAACATGTTTCGTCAAGATATAGGGCAATCGGAAGATCGCAGAGAGGTGAACATTCATCATCATCAGTCTTTTAACGTCCGTCGTTGGACATAGACCTTCCCCAGGATTCGCCACAATTCCCGATCATGGGCATCGCGGAGACAGTATTTCCAGAATCTGTGCAGTTCATCTCTCCATCTTGTGTTCTGTCGGCCTCGGTTTCTCATGTGATCTCTGGGGATCCATGTTGTGAGACATGATATCCATCGGTTTTCTCTCATTCTTGCAACATGGCCTGCCCATTGCCATCCCCTTCCAAAGGTACTAGTGAATCAGCAGAAAATCCAACTTTGTTTACCTTGATTTTTTGTAAGACGCACTTAAAAATCGCTGAGAAGTGTAAAACAAATTTCAAGTGAAGATTCCGTAAGTATATCGTGATACTACTTCTTATGGGAAATGCATACTCACACAGGCGTATACATATATTAGTATCGACGCCATGAAAATGTTTCATTCAGTATCTTTGTAAAGAAATATACCATCAAATTAGAGAACATAGAGGGCATACCTCTGCCAAAGTCATTGTCAGGGGAGGTAATTGTGTATGGATCCACCCTGCATCTTCCGTGACCTATTGTCTATCCTTCCACTAAATTTCATTGCAATTCTTCGCGAACTTTTCAGGACATCATATTGACAGATAGGAACTTTTAACGATATTGTGTGGTGTGGGCATATAAATATGACGCAGGGGAAGTAACTGTATATGAACCCTCTCCCCACCCCCCCAAAATCAATCACTTCTCTCGTAGTCCATTCTCACTCGTCCATAAGTCTACAATGTAGATTTATGGAAGTGAAGAAATTCATTGAGTAATTGATACTGTATGGACAGACATGACACTTTGGTGATATGTGCTGTGGACATAACTCAATGTCATGTTCATCTCAACTGTATTTCCATTTCTTGCTGAATACATTTGTTAAAAGAGACGAAATACACTGGAGCTTTAGATAATTTTTCATGTAGTCAATCACTATCAGCATACACACATATATATATAGGCAAGTCCGAGTGGTAATTCAATATTAGACTCAACAATTACAGACACAGGGTTAAGTCACAAAACAATCGCAGCCCACTTCCCGTAGAACTACACTTTCGCACACCCAGCCACAATTTTGCCACGGACGCTAGCTTTACCATCATAGAAAAAATAGAAAAAACTACTCCAATTGACATAACTAAAGTTCTAGAGAAACACGAAGATATGTGGATCAACAAACTCGAAACTCTGTATCCAAATGGATTAAACACTAAACTTAACAACCCTCATCACACAGAACACTAATTCACAAAACTCCTTCTGATAATATCCTCACACCCACATCTAAGATACATTTAATACTGGAAGCTTCAAAGTAACCTAGACCCATAGGAAAAATTCACATTAGCTAGTTATACCACTTGTCCAAATCATAGCCAATACATTTTGATAACTTTTAAGGTTGATACCTATGTAGCTCCTTGACCTCATCACCCCTCCATTTACACTATCCCTAACATACCCCAAAAATCTAACACCACATCACTTCCCTCCTACCCTGGGACACTTTGCCCTCTCAAAGACCAACTGCTGCTGCTTAATCAAAGACTTAATAACTAGCTGCCTCCAGCAGCCCTTATAGCAAGTTTTACCCGCAAGGCATAGCTTCTGATTGTTGACTCTGGTTCCACATGAAAATTTTAAACTCTAAAAACACATACTCACACAGCACACACCACTGAAGATGGGAAAATCCCGAAACATCTCTGGACCATTAACATCTAAGGATTAATAAACCTTATCTCTGAACACTTTGCTCTCGAGTCTGTCTCACTCTTTACAGTTAACATTATATATATATATATATATCATCATCATCAGTCTTTTAACGTCCGTCGTTGGACATAGACCTTCCCCAGGATTCGCCACAATTCCCTATCATGGGCATCGCGGAGCTAGTATTTCCTGAATTTGTCAGGTTCATCTCTCCATCCTATGTTCTGTCGGCCTCGGTTTCTTGTGTGATCTCTGGAGATCCATGTTGTGAGACATGATGTCTATCGGTTGTCTTTCATTCTTGCAACAATGGCTTGGCTTCACCGAGGAAAATAGTTAAGAAATATTGTCACATCAATTGGACCATGGACAGTAGGGGCTCGCCGTAAAGTGGCAGTGAGGTGGGTGGTTAACAAGTAAGTCTGCACCGACTGGGACTATCACTAGTGAGACCCATTCTTATTAAGTTCCCTCTCCCAAGCATGGCCTCGTTCCCGGCCAAGTTGAGATCACAGAGAAATTACGCATATACATAGTATTGCCCATACAGTAGGGCCCTCCAGCCTGAGCAATGGAATTTTAAAGGTAAGGCCAGCTGACCCAGGGCCAACCCAATCCTTCAAACCAGAGGATTAGTATCCTATGGTTTACTCAAGAGGCACGGATAGGAGCAGGATTCCAAGGTCGTAGGTTTGACAGGAGTGTCCTTCTCCTGGCTTGCTGTAGGAGTGTGCTGTCCATTTGCAGGACTATTTTGGCAGTAGGTTATACCCTAGGGCGTAAACAATCCGCAGTTGGTAGATGCTGTGCTGGCTAAAGAGTTCTACCGCCCCCTTGTGACAGTACGGCTGTCTGCAACTCTAAGCATAGAACCTCCAAATAGTATGACTGTCTGCGTTTTCTTGGTGCAGATACTTCGGCTATCTGTAGCTTCAGGTACAGATCCCCTACGCCCCAACAAAGTTAGTACCTGCTGAAGTTAGAGGTCTGCTACCCGCTGGAGTATTGAACTGACCAAACAAAGTAGCAGGCTGGGTACCCAAGTCAATACCCAAGCAAGGACTCCAAGTGTGCATTCTATCACAGGGCGTGGCAGTCGTGTAGCTCAGATGTGTTGGGTGTTCATTTTAGGTATAAAGATAGGGGAGGGGGTTGAAGAGAAGGAGGGAGTAGGAGATGCAGGATTTGTGGTTAGGTCGGAGTATCAGTATGACTGATTGGCTTTTTTGTGGCTCTGTAGACGACATTGTGTTTACCATGCTGTCTCTTTACCTCTGTTTTGGCTCTTAGTACGGATTCAGCAAAAGAGGTGGCCTTGAGGATCTTTTTGTGCCACCTCTGCCTGTCCGTAGCCTCTATCGACCGATCGCAGTAATGAAAGTTTGTTTTAGGGTGTCTTTGAATCTTTTTCTCGGGCTCCCCCTGTTCCTTTACCCAGAGGATAGCCCACCGAACATTGCTATCTTTGATTGTCAGTCATTGTTAGCATATATATAAATATCATTTTCTACTTGGCAACAGGGTATTTAAATAACAAAAAAAAATTCACAAGTTCATGGCTATCAGTAAAGATCGAACTTATTACAGTAATATTGTTCTGCATGACTAATTTACTGAAAACTTCATTTCGGCGATACATCCATATCTGCTCAACTTAGTTTAGTCCAAAGCCACAATGATGGGATTCCCAATGAGGATCGCACTCACTACAGGAGTAACAATCTGCAATGCTAACTAGCTAATCACTGTTCTATTGTTAAACGTTCTTTGCTTTGTAAATTTTCAATTGGCTAACAGAGGCAAACGCATGTTGCTATGATACTTCCTTCTAAGTTTTGCAACCAGTTCATAAAAGAAATGAATGTGCGCACAAATGGTTGTAACAATCATTTTCGGTCATTGGCCTTTTCAGCCAATGATGTAATGAGATCCTGTATATTGTAAGCTAAGTTATATCTGGGTAAGTTTCATATCTATGAAAGAAATTCATAAAACCATGGTTTTTAAACACACGCTTGACTTTCCTCGAAATGTTCACCTTACACTTCGCTGACGAAACTACTGCGAGGTGGCGAAATTCCGGGAACAAGCGAAATAAAATGCAAGTATATTATGAAGTCATTTTCTTTTGAAATTCATTCATAAATATAGAACTACCAAGATACCAAGCTGAATGAATTTCCATTCAACAATTTCCAGTGACATTATGCATGAATAACAGAAATACGGTGACGTACGCAGAAACAGAAGACGAACGCATCCCCACTTCTCAAGTCCAACTCAAGTCGACTTGTTTAGCTAAAGTTTGCAAATTCTGTTTACAGGAACTACTTATAAAGGAATTGAAATGAGACTTATAGTTTTTGAATAATATTGTACAGAGAAATGAATTCTGTTTTGTTTACTTTTAAGATTTTAATGTAGCAAGGGAGTTTGACCATAGCGCTGCCAGGCTTGTTTTTTCTTGTATCTGTAATTTCCAAGACAATATTCATGAGTTGATAAATACAAGGATTTTTTTTATTGTGGGATTTGAATTGCCTCCCCAGATGACAGTCTCAAGACACAGAGCTATGAATGTGATCATTGCTACAGGAGTTGCTATCCAAAAGTTCGGGGAATTACAAAAGATGGATTAATCTACTCAATTGTCAAGTTACAAAGCGTTTCACGAGTCTTGTTGGACATATAATTCATCTCTCGAAATTACTGTGTCAAGGAATGAAGAACCCCACTTAGCAGCTCCAGTTCCTTGGACTTCACGGTACCACTTTTCCTATCTATATATCTATCTCTGATAGATAGGTAGATAGATAGATGTAAACAGACTGAGGTCTATCTATTCCCTCATACACACATACACACACACCCATGCATATATATATATATATATATATATATAGAGAGAGAGAGAGAGAGAGATAGAGAGAGAGAGAGAGAGAGAGAGAAAGAGAGAGAGAGAGAGAGAGCCTATAAAGCTCAATAGCTGTGAACACTAAATATCAAAAACCTTTTTCAATTAACTTCTTGGTGTCACTTCAGTCATCTATTTATGTCAATGCAGTTTGTATAATTTTCTTCAGTACTTTTTTCCGATTTTCACATATATTTTGTTATTGTGGTACTATACATAAATTGTCTCTAGTTGGGATCATCAGTTGTTAACCATGTAACCGTTTCGGGGATTTCAAAAACAAAACAGTCACATTAACATGGCACCCAAGTAGTGCCGATCAAACACCACCTTATTATATAGTAACGCCACACTTGTAGTTTGTCATTCTATTCAAGGTCCTATGTTTATTGTATATTGATATTATTTTATACTGCATGCTTATTTTTTGAAACAGAGCTTACTCACGTAGGTTTCCCAAAAAATGTTTTTGACGATGAGGGATTAGTAAGTATAACAACAGACATGACTCGCTGTTCATGTTATTCCTATTGAATGTTCACCCATGGGAATATTAAATCAGTTGTGTCAGTTTTAATCTCAGACAGCATGCAAACCAACTTATGATATGATCTTCAAGAATACTAATTACACAGAAAAAACTTCGAGTCTCCACCAACATATTCAACAAAAGAATTTGACAATTTTTCCCCACTAACCTTTAAGTTACTTTCTCTACGACGTGTAACGTTCAATCTCCATCAATATTTTTTAACACTTTTAATTATCAGATAAAGTATTTCTAACATAGCTGGTTGAAACAAAACCACTTCCCAGCGGGTAGCAACACTTCAATTCCATAAATATACTAAAACAATTTGTTACATGGCACTCCATGTTCGATCTAATACCCCTACCAACAGCCTATCAATCAGATAAATGGGCCAGGGCCAGGGCCAAATGTTTTCCACTTTCCCTGGTTCTAGTCAATACAGAGATCTTTCACAACGTCAAAGACAGGGTCCATCTCTTTCGGTTACCTTATTTCCCTAACATTAACACAAATTGATTTCTTCTGATATACACAATTCATTTATCCTATTTTTATACTCTCGTTAACATATTCTTCAATTTTCCTTATTATTATTTCCCTACGGTCAAGCTGATAAGTTTTTGAAGGGGTCAGGATATCTAATCATGGCTTTATTGAATTGTCTAAAAATTATACAAATTTCGCCGCCCTGATTGACCATTCTTACTGCTAAAGGAACAATTTTCGGAATAAAATCAGTAAATCATAGTGATGCTTTAGTGATTCCCAGATATTCTGATAATATTGTTCTGTAAAATATATAAGCTGGTATACTACTTGTTCTAAAAAGCATTCTCACTATACGGAAAGGAGAACTATCTAGTTTATCAAACAATTTGTCGGTAAACATTCCATCCTTGATCGTAATATCCAAATGTAGGGATTTTTCTTGAGTTTTTTTTATGCTAATTTTAATTCAAGATCCAAAGGGTATATATTACTATACAATTTTCCGAATTCTCCTCAATCATATATATATATATATATATATATATATATATATATATATATATATATATATATATATATATATCCGGACACGTGATATATACATATACATGAAAAAGATTTTTTTGGCAAATTTTCAAATTATTCAGAGATAGTATGATATTTATAATTCGATGGAAATAAACAAAAATAAACTAAAAATGGACATGAAATAAAAGAAAAGATAATTGAATTGGATAAAAGATTGCATTGTTTTTTTAAAAAACATTTTAGAAAGAAGGGAGATAATTCAGAAGGGTCGTCCCCACATCTACATTGTAATTATTTGTTAGAATTGATAATTTTCAAAAACAACTAAATATGATTACATGATTGAAAAAGAAATACGTTATTCAAATGAAAATGGATTTTTTGTTTTCATAATCACGAGAACAAAACATATTGCCAGTTGCCGAAGAATGCATTAGGCACACGAAGTTGACATTCACCGGGTATATATCCTTGTATTTCTTATTTTGTATATTAATAGGTCTATTTACTTTGTTAGATACTGAACAACGTGATCAAATATAGTCAACAACGGATAAAATCTGTTTCTTTTTTTCATTCATTCATTTTTGTATTCTAACAAATTGAAAAATACATAATGACCCCCTATCATTTCCCGACCCCCCTCTCTCTCTCTATGTATATATATATATATATACACACATATATATATATATATATATATATATATATATATATATATATATATATATATATATATATATATTGTTAAGAAATGGATATATATCAGACAGAAACAATTATAAATGCGCTATATTACTTTGGAACTCTATTCGAAATGATCTCCCGTTCTTACATGATGAATGTATCATTTGGAATATATATATACATATATATATATATATATATATATATATATATATATATATATATATATATATATATGTATGTGTGTGTGTGTAATCATTTACCTGTGTGGTAATGAGTTTTATTGGTCAGTCCTCTATGTCAGAACTTCAGAATTTTCATCTAGTGGTCCCATGCTCAACTCGCACCATTCACTGCAGTCTTATGCTGGTGGTACTGAGTGTTACCGATTTGGTAATGGAAGTCCCACAACTCTCTATATGCAACCACGTACTCTATTTCCTGAGCTACACCTTATGACGAAGTTACTCTTATGAGAATGATATTAACCTTTGACAAACATTCTGACATTCGGGCCTGCCAGCCTCGTTCGACACTCGGGTATTAATTTGCGCGTCCACGTACTGAAATATCTGTACACCCAGGACAAACTCGCTAGACTCACTCCGGTAGAAACAAACTCCCTTTGTGACAGTCCCCATTAGGTACCTTAGTCAGTCTCGCCTAGTGACATTACTTCGATTATTATTATTTTTTTTTTGTTCCTATTATTTCGATCCCTATCCGTCCCTGGGCCGTACCCAACCACGCCCGCCTTCACTTACCGGTCGTGGCATCTGCGAGGCCGTTGTGACCCAGACAGAACGTTCCCCCCCCTTCTCCCCCTCCCCCTAACCACCACTTGTTTGCCGATATGTTGATATCTTCGTCAGTTTCTCGATACTCAATCGACCGGTCTGTGATCACTGACGTTTACGACGCATACGACTTGCGAAAAAAAAAAAAAAAAAAAAAGAAACAACAACAACAACAAAAAAAACAAGCGGGGAGAGAGAGGCTGAGAGAAAGTGGTGTCAGGTGATTTGGAGTGAGAGATGTCTGAATAGATAATTAAGGAAAATAGATAAGCAAATAATGAGTGAATAAATAAATAAGTAAATGCAGTATTCACTCGTGCATAATGCGAAAAAAATTCAATATCAAAAATAACACCGGGGTCAAAATTAGTGGGTACCATTATACTCGAGTGATGAAAAAAAATGATAATATACTATACATATATTACTGATTTCTATTTAAAAAAAAACAAACCCAAAAAACCAAACAAAATTGGGGTCGATTTAATTCGAAATTGCGCTGTAGTTGAATGAATGGGGTAAATACAAGGAACCAAAGAGAGAGAGGAGAAAGAAGAGAGGGGGAGAGAGAAGGGAGTGATTGTAAGAGACTAAAAACTGAGAGAGAGAGAGAGTGTGATTTTGAAAGACTGAAAAAAAGTGAGAGAGGGGGGAGAGAGAAAGGGGGACTATAGTGATTTTAAAAGACTGAAAAATGAGAGATAGATAGACTAAAACGTGAAAGAGATTTTGAAAGATTGAAAAATGAGAGAGAGAGAGAGAGAGAGAGGGGGGAGAGAGAGGGAGAGAGAGACAGAGAGACTTTTTAAAGATTTCAAAAGACTGAAGAAAAAAGACGGTTAGAATTAAGCTCCGGGAAGAAGCAGTGATGGAATGGTAGAAGTAGTAGTCTGACTCGGGACTGAGATAGTTACGTAATCCTCATCAGTGACTGTGTTCGACCCTCGCTAGAAACTACAATCTTAAATGCTGATTTTCAAAGCAATCATTCCTCCACAATAACGCAGTGTAAAGACACAATTCCGCTTTTTACCGGTATACCGGCTTTAAAAAAAAAATGGAAAAGCTACTTCTCTCGCGTTTTCTTCGCTAAAAATGTCTAGTTTTTTCAAAAGATAAGCATGAATGCCACCTGACGGAAAATGAGGGACCAAATGGGTATAAGATTACATTGCAAATTGAACCCCTAGAAAAAATTGAAGTTTTTTTTTTTTTTACACATTATTAGGGGTAAATGTTTGAAATTTCAACACTCTAGCTCCATTGGTGTGGACTGTGCGTGTGATATATATATATATATATATATATATATATATATATATATATATATATATATATTAGTGCTCCTCTATTCAGGGTTGAGCACTCTTTAAGTGAGCTAACTCATCCACTGTAAGCTTATGCAATGCTCTTCTATAGGAATTGAGCACTCTGGTGGATGAGGGATTTCTGTGTAATCTAAAATATATCGCTTAAATTCAGCCTTACTGCCTGTCCAGTTCCGTAGTCCAGAGGTAGGATATCGGCCTCACTACGGGTCTGAAGTGAAGGTTTCGATTTTGCCTCGCGGTACTGGATGGGATAATGAAAAGTCTATAGTCACACTGAAGAGATGTAATACACCGAAACAGCTGACTGTGGATGATACAATAATATATACACATATATATACACACGTCGCCAACCAGAAAAGCAACGTTGAAAACTTGAGAAACCCATGTTGACAGTTTATTTGAGAATTTTCTAATTAAAGACAGACAAGTTAAGAATAGTTTTAGAAAGATAAAAAGGCTGGGTAAACACTTGGAAGAGAGGTAGGAAAAAAGGGAGAAAACGAAAGAAAGTATCAATTAGCAGCATGTCACGTGTCAGATAGACTTACGCATTTTTCCTTCGACGCCAGAGATCGGTGTTCGATCCGAGTTAAGAGTCAAGATTTCGAATGCTAATTTTCAAGACAGAAAATGAAATTCCCCCACATGGGAAATTGACGTAACATACTCTTCTCCACTTAGACAGCACAGATAGTGTAATGATTAGTGTATCTGTCTCTCACGCAGAAAGTTCCCGGTATGAGCGACTGTAAAAAATTCGTCATAATGACATATTCCCTTTTACATTTAGTACAGCCTATACCAGTGGTCATCAACCTTTATATGCCTAGCACTCACTTTTGGGATTATTAGAGGGTAAAATTTCAGTACCATAAATATTTTAAATCCAGCGAGCCACTTAACAGCCATTTTAAATGGCTAAAAGTTTCTGAGTTTGTCAGAAATGGCTAAAATTGTGTAGATTTGATTTCTAAGTAAATGGGCATATGTATGCACTCAAAAACTCGTACAAAGGCCCCCAAAGTGAATATACAACGTATTTATCATACATTAAGACAATAATGAAAATAAAAGCCATTGTTTTGATTAGCAATCTTTGTAATAACGCATTGTTAGTCATAAGAAAAAAAATAGCGCATTCCGAATAAAAAATATTTCATTGCAACGAATACAGACTAACTTTGTAACCAAGTAATGGGTCTATCATCTGCTCGAAAGCTTGAACCGCCCACTAATGGGTGGTATCGCCCTGATTGGCGACCATTGGTCGAAGTTTTATGATTAGGGTGGAGGTGTCCCTTCGATGGACTTGCATCCTTAACAAGGGAGTGGACATAATAATTTATAGGACTAAAGTCCTTGTCTCGACCAGTCTTGAAACAGTTCACTAAGTTGATGGATTGAAGGGAACCGGAGACCGTTCATACTCCGATTGGAGTTGTCTCTTGAGAGACGGGACGCTTTGGGAAATCAAGGATTAGTCAAATATACATAGATATATCAATAAGTCTGTCGCTTAATGATGAAAACAGTATTTCACAAAACAAATATTAATTTTCCAACATTATGTCCTTCTTTGTCACTGCACTGAACCCAATGCTTCTCTGATAGACACATAGCTCGAACATTATATGGTGAATATTTCAGATGAAAAAAACAACTGATTACTATGCCACGCACTTATTAACCAGAACCACGCCCCCACATATATCTATAAAATAACAGACAACGCGGCTTGCAATGATTTCAAGACAAGATGAACTCAGCAGAGAAGAAGAAAGAATAATTAATATTTTGGACAAAGTGGAATTCACAAAAAGAAAATTTCATCTGATGATCGTTGACTAATATTTTGGTTGCTAAAGCATAAAACTTGAAGTCCTGGAATAAATTACGTTAATCTTTTTCGTGTCTTCAAGTTCATAATCTCATTACATATATATATATATATATATATATATATATATATATATATATATATATATATATATATGTATATTTGAAACTATTTGGTGACCCGAACATTCTATTTTCTTGTCTTAAAATGCCATGATTGGCCTTGATTTATAACTAATTTCATTCAGAAAGATCGAATTTGTTTGTATCGTGACAGCTGAAAAAATTACTAGAATTGGTGTATTTTTGTTCAAGTAATCTTACTCTTGAAATGCACTAGAAAGCTATGGATTGTAAACAGTCAAGAATTAATGCCAACGTTGTGAACTGAATAGGTCTACGATGTCTATAATGCAAATGCTCATAAGTGTAAAGTAGGAAGAAAGCGGTTGTCGGTGGTCAGGAAATAATGCAAGCGTTACTAAGAAACTGGACTATAGCGAGCTATACTGGGGATAGCTCTAAGACTGTGGTTTCAAAACTTTGAAAACTCGAGGATCTCATATACATAGGGAACATCCTAGCCGACCCTTCTTATTATTTAACATTTAGACAGTGATAAATGAACCTCTATCACAACCCAGCTTTGAATCATTTTTGCTTTAAATGTATTACATTTGATCAAATCCTAACATATAGTATAGATCTGTGTACAATAAATATGTTCATGGAAGGTTATGCAATAGTTGAGGTTCTTTGCCACAAGATTTGCAATGTCAATATTTGGACATCTTAATCTGAGATTTAAAATATGGACCTAACCTTTATTTCACTGACCACCAGGGGTGCACAGACCCCACTTTCAGAACCACCACTCAAAGAAATAGAAAAAGATCAACATGGATCAGAGGGTGGACTAGAGTGGAGAATATCATACGAATAACAAGAAACAAAAAATGGAGATAGGCTGGACATTTTGCAAGAAGAGATGACAACAGAGAAAAATTGCTAAGCGATCGGCGTTGATTTGATTGTAAACGATCTGGGGAAAGATCCGACTCAAGATAGATTTTTAAAGGTGAGATAGGTTTGCTGGTAAGACATGACAGATGTCAGGAAGGAGATGGGAAAAGCCTTTATCCAGCAGTAGATTTATAATGGTTGATGATGATGAATGAGCTAAATGTCCTGTTAATGATTTTCCTATAGAAATGCATTTCAAATAGAGTTACAATAGAATGCACTGGAGTGATACTATAGAAATGCCCTGTAAATAGTATTAGTATAGAAATGCATTTCACATAGTGTTATCATTGAATGCATTGCACATAGTGTTACAATAGAAATGCCCTGTAAATAGTGTTACTATAGAAATGCATTTCAAATAGTGTTACTATAGAATGCATTGGACATAGTGATACTATAGAAATGCCCTGTAAATAGTATTACTATAGAAATGCATTTCACATAGTGTTATCATAGAATGCATTGCATATAGTGTTACAATAGAAATGCCCTGTAAATAGTGTTACTGTAGAAATGCATTTCAAATAGTGTTACTGTAGAATGCATTGTACATAGTGCTACAATAAAAATGCATTGAAAACTAGAAAAGAAGGGATTTTCAGTGGTCAGGAATTAATGCAAGCGTTTATAGCAAATACGGTCAATATATGTATAATGTAAATGCATTGCTAATGATTTCACAATAGAATTGTATTGCAAATAATTTTACTACGGAAATACATTGAAGAATATATAAAACGTCTAAATGACACAATGTAAGCACGTTTTCATTTTATGTGCAAATGTCTGTCTATTGTGCAACTTACAAAATGTTAATTTCTCCATGAATAATTCATACAAACAGAGATTTTTCTTTCACATCAGACAATTGGTCGTCACTTGATTGCATGTGTAAAAATATACATAACTCTTTCACCAATCTAATTCTCGGGTGCAGCGAAAGACTTCTTTTGGCAGCATGCCGTGTTGGGAGGTGATCAATTGAAAAATTGGAAAAAAAAAGGGCAAAAATGTTCGACTTCAAACCTCCCCCCCCAAAAAAAAAATCAAACACAAAAAGAAGCGTGAATACAACTGGATACAAACTAGGGGGGGCGATTTAGCAAAAACTTACATTGCAGCATGAACCACTCCTCTAAAAATCCACTTTGGGGAATTTTCAAAAAACAAAAAAGAGTTATTTCAAGACAATGTTCAGCCCTCTAGCTGCTTGGATGCAGCCTGTGCGCACACTGCATTCATACATAACTAGCCAGCCAGCCAGCCAGCCAGCCAGCCAGACCAATTGGAAAACTGAAAAGAAACATGTCGACAATTCTGGTGACAGTTTTGTTTGACGGTTTGTAATAATAATAATAATAATAATAATAATAATAATAATAATAATAATAATAATAATATTGATAATAATAATGATAATAATAATAATAATAACAATAATAATAATAATGTCATTCGTGCCTCGCATAAGTGAATCACCACAGTCCGTGCATATATTAGAACTAATTATCTAAAATTATCTAAAAATATAGACCTTCTATCAGAAATTACCTTAAAAATTAGATCTTTTATCTAAGATTATCTTAAAAATTAGATCTTTTATCTAAATTTATCTATAAATTAGATCTCTTATCTAAAAATTATCTTTAAAATTAGATCTTCTATCTAAAATCATCTTTAAAATCAGATCTCTTGTCTGAAATCATTTTAAAAGTTAGATATTATATCTAAAATCATTTTAAAAGTTAGATCTTTTATCTAAAACTATCTAGAGTAATACCAGCACAAGATTTGAGCATTATTGGTACTTTAATGTCCATGATGACACCAAAAGCATTTTTTCGAAGAATCAAACACACCGTTTTCAAGTGGTGCCTAGTGGCACTCTCATGCGAATTCCCAAGATTGTGGCCTCCAAAAATGTGACCAGGAATGCCCGGGGATACACACGCACACGCACACATATACTCACGCACATACACTTAGGAAATCGATAGACGCAGATATTCAAGGAGAAAAGAATGTGTAGACCACGTGGCTGTTTGGTCGGGCCATTTGTGGGGCAACGGTAATTCGATACTACTACTACTACTACTACTACTACTAATAATAATAATAATACTAATACTACTACTACTAATAATAATATTAATAATAATAGCAACAACGACAACGACAACAACAATTTACCCGATTTTTCGTGATTATTCCCTCCCGTAAAAACGGCTCCAGACTTGTTGAATTTATTTTAGAACCGTAGACATAGATATTGGTAGTGGTAATTTCTCGCCTATTTCTTCTGTGTTCTTTATTGTACAGACATCGTTTGAAGATACAGAATGCCGACAAAAGAAAGTTCTTTTGTGTCTCTTTCTGGCTGCTGGGAATCAACTTGTACGAAGACGCTCACGGGAGCGAGCCTCTGCTTTAATCTCCAGAGAGAGAAAAGAATTACCCTCTTTTTTTTAATGAAAAGCCAAAGCTACAATAATGCACTAGTGACATGCAATTTTCAAAAGTCACTAGACAACCGTATGACACATTTTGACGGGAAAATAAGTACAAGTTGAGCAGTACTATAATAGATAGAGTGCAACTACTAATAAATAAAAAACTACTGTTAATGTGTGACTGAACAAGTACAAACTCTGTTTCTCATCAATGATCTATATTATTCTTTCCTATAAATGCAATAGTCTGGTTTCAAACTATTTATATCTTTTCGCAGTTTTTTCCAAGGAAGAATGTTAGCCATTTCAATCTTATTAGTTGATTCCGAACGAAAAAAAAAAGTTATTATTATATTACAATTTAATTCAATTTGAATCTTTCCTCTGAAATATAGCATTCAAACCCACAAAACATGCCTGAATGCATGCCTTGTTGTGCTGGTTGAAATGATATTCCATACTTCTTGCGTGATAATCGGGTTCAAATCTCAAAACCAAGCCTTACAAGCAATATTTATGTTTGTTCAAATACTTATGACGGGTAGTATATATATATATATATATATATATATATATATATATATAGTACATATGGTACGGATCAGGCTAGCAGTTTAACATAATATAATGATACATCAATAGTATAAAGCCACTTCTGAAATGTAATGGATTTATTTCATAGATCAATACGCCTGATGAGGTCCAAAGAGGACAGAAATATGAGCTAGTTTGTGTGGCAAATCCACAATATATATATATATATATATATATATATATATATATATATATATATATATATATATATATATATATATATATATATATATATATATATATATATATATATATATATATATATATATATATATATATATATATATATATATATATATATATATCATATAAAAACTTATTTGAAATGATCTCCTATAGTTACACGGTCAATATATCACTCAATTTAAACTACATAAATTGAATAAACAATAAATAAAATGTGGCTCCTGCAGGAATCGAACTGACAGACATACAGGCGTAGCGACAGACGGACACAACCGAATACATATAACTCTTCGACTTCGTCGGCAGTGGTAATGACACTGGTATTTAGAGATGCAGACCGACCATCACATCAAATCAAGAAGAACGTACAGAATCTATCTTTCTCAGTCTGTTCGTATCTATCAATCCGTCTCACTTGATAAACTCAACTGCACAAAGACGAAAGTTTCAACTGTGGTTTGGTCGAACGAATGATTTAAATCCAATTTTATTACAAAAAAATATACAAAAAAATAATCATGAGATGTTTGAGATTCTTTGTTCAGGTTGCAAGAGAGAAACAGAGAAACATCATATTTTTCAAATTTCTTCTTCCAACTCCTAACCCCTGCACCATTTTTGAAACGCTCGTGTCTCTGAAATTCAAAAGAATTCCGCCATCAGTACGAGAAACATAAATTGAAACGTTCTCGGTTTTACTATTAATTCGTCTGCAAAGGATACTAAAAAAAGGACATTTGTTAGAATTTAATTGCGTACGTGTTTTGCATCAAATTCAATTTCTGTCTTTTAAACATGGCTGACTGATCTGCCCATCCTCATCTGTCGTCTGCAAAAAATTGTTTTCCTTATTGTATAAAGGTTAGAAAAGACATTGATTCTTTTTTTTTAGCTAGCAACCTATAACCTCGCTGTCAATTACTGTCTCAATTTAAAAAAACAAAACAACCCCAAACACGCTTTTTCGCTCTTTCGAACATCCGCCCCCTTTATTGGCCTTAATACATAACTATTTTATGTTGCTTTCCTGCAGGTTCTCCTTTTTTTCTTTCTTTCTTTACTTTCTTCCTTCTCTGTGTTCTTTTCTTTCTTTCTTTCCCTCCTTCTTCCCTACCATTTCTCTGTCTGAGTCCCCCTCTCTTTGAGTGTGCCTCTCTTTGAATACGTATATGTATATCCATTCTTTCTCTTCATATATATATATATATATATATATATATATATATATATATATATATATATATATATATATATGAAGAGAAAGAATGGATATATATATATATATATATATATATATATATATATATATATATATATATATGAACATATGGAAGAAGCAAAGGCAAGAGTGAGTGCAGAGAAAGAACATATTTCATATTTTATTCTTTATAGACATTCCCTGACCGGTTTAGACTGTGTAGTCTTCTTCAGACTTCAGAGAGAAATATGAATGAATCGGTGTTGGTTTTATTGACTCCAATCTATAGTGTTAATTTTCCCAGGTTTTTCTCCAGTTCACCTCTCGCGCTTCATTTGTCTCTGCGGCATCACCCTACCTATATCTGCTGGGTTGGGCCCATCCTTCTTATTGCTCCGTTGTCACTGGGGGCAAAAGAAGTTATCGCTGAGTAGGAGGGGTTTGGTATGGTGTTGGATTTTAGATTATACTGGGCTATAGACGATTGGTAGTACTATCATTCGTTGTATCAGTTAGCTGAAGATTATACGGCGTTTTTAGCTGTTTTATATGTGGAATTTTTGAATTCTTTTGTAATTGAAATTAAAAATCAATGTATCAAGTATTTACATTGATTGTGATAGTTGATGTTTGATCTCTGTTTTAAAGTTGTAGAAGTATTGTTATATATATATATATATATATATATATATATATATATATATATGGTACAGATCAGGTTAACAATATATCATGATATAAAGCAACGTCTGATATGTGACGGATTTATTTCATAGAGTGCTCAATACATTCAATTTTATACTTCGAAAGTCAAGTTGTTTGATGTAGAGCTGGAAAAATATTATAGGATGTTGATTCGCTTTGGGCCTCAACAGGCAAAACCTGATGAGGTCGACAGAGGGCCGAAACATGAACTTGTTTGTGTAGCGAATCCACATCCTATTATACATATATTTTTAAAAAATGACCCCAACTCCTGTGTTATAACGGGGGCCGTTTATGTGTCTATCTAGTTAAGCCAAAAGCAGGTCATCGTTAAACACATCTGGTGATGTGATTGTGGTGCATATCTCAAGATGAAGTTACCTTTTCTAAACTTGTAAAACCATCTTTGGTCATTTCTTTTGTTCGAATCTCGCACGTCAGAGTGTCGTATATTTTTTTATGCCACAGTCGAAAAAGAGATTGTCATGAAGTCTTTTAAAACGTCTGGGATAACTAATGCTCTTAGGAATGCGAAAGATGGAACGCGATTCGAACTTTCTGAAAGTGAATGCGATAATCACGAATTTTCAGAATTTGAAGATTATAGTAATACGGAATAAACTTTACCGAAGCTGGTAGGTTTCCTACCAACGTTATTTCTTCTTTTTTACTTTTTGAGAATCATACATCTTGTTGGTCACCTATTATTACATTTTATTTGATATGCTTTTATTTTTTCATGGACTTTTGGCAAAGAATTCGATCACAAATCATATACATTGTAAAAAGCGATACATATACATAATCAAAACGAATTTATATGGATTGTACAAACTTCAGTTTTTGCACAATCGTTTTCCACTAATACCCCCATCGACAGTGTGGCGGGGTTAGGAACACAAGGGCGATAGTAAAACCAACTTCTGGTTTTCTAAGCCTGTCGAAGTTTCTTTCTGCTTACGGTATTCCCCAATGTTCACACATCTAGATACTTAGGCTCGATGTTGCTTAGCGAGAATCGTTTTAGCAATTTGGCCGTAACTCCTTCATCTTAGAGAGAGCTTCCATGTGCTCATTGCAGAAGAATTGATCGCCATTTTTAAAGCCTTTTCGTATATAATGTATACATCAAGAGCTGGGATTTCTCTAAATTTCAAGATCCCACGGCATTTACTATTAATAGAACTACTTACAGACTTGAATTAGCAGAACATGTCATTTGTTAGGACGAGACTTGGTCGAAAGTGCATTTAAGCGATGGAAGTAAATTCAATTTAGATGGATCTGTCGGCAGACAGTTTGTACGAAGTCGTTCAGGTGAGGTGTGTCAAAGGGTCTGCTCAGTCTGGAGTGGGAAGTGTCATGGTAAGGGGGGTGTTCTTCTCTGAAGGTGTTCGACCTATCGTGAGAATTAATGGGGTGGTAAATGCTAATGTGCATCTAAATTTGGGTTGGGGGATGCCTGCAGAGAAGGAATGGCATGTTGCTTTGCTATGAGCATCTAAACTTAGTGAAGCAACGAGACATTTCTCTTCTACAAGCGTCTCCCAATCAGCCAACCAGCCAGCCAGACAGACAGACAGAGAGACAGACGTACATTTTTATGCAGGACAACGTCCCCTGTTACACTGCTGAACGAGAGGAAGATTTGGGGGGGGGGGGATAAAGGAACAATGAAGTCCTGAAATGGCCTGCACAAAGTCCGACTTAAATCCCATCGAGAAGTTGTGGAAGATTATTTGAGACAAGGTTAGGGAACAAAACTGAAGCAATATAACTGATTTATGGGGAAAACAGAAAGATAAATGGGGAAAAACATCAGATTTGCGCAAAAAACTCGCCGTGTCTCGTGGATGTCGGTGTGTTGGAGTCATTGCTAACAAATATCTCTATACTTTATACTAATTGTTTCAAGTTGAATTCTTTTCAAAGATTCAATTTTTATTTCGTAAACTCAATCATAAAATTATACTTCATACCCATTCTTTTATTTTGTCCATTGTATTTTTTCTAAATAAATATTTTTGTTGATTATCTTTTTTTCTATAACAACTTTCGATAAAAGTTTTCCGTACATGGGGTATATCTCAAGAACTACGATTTCTATAAGTTTCAAAATTCTTTGTCAACTATTATTAATAAGAATTACAATTGAATATATCGTTCTCTCATTTTCACCGGTATTGAAGATCTAACATTGTATTATATAATTATGAATGCGCTATTTCTTTTTTGAAACTCTATTTGAACCGACATCACTATTTTACAAAGTGAATATACTAGTTTGCCTTGCCAGAGTAAATAGAATAAATTCAAAGAAATGGGCTGCTAGAGGAACCGAACCTTAGACCAAATGGAAAGAGCAACGTCATGTCAAGACGGCATCCAATTGGACGCAGGTTCGATCGCAGCAACAACCCATTTCTTTAATTGTTTGTTCTATTTACACAGTCTAGGCCAACCGTGTAAAAACGGAATGTATGTTCAAAATATGAAATAACGCATTTCTAATTATTCTGTTGGATTATATATCATTTATATATATATATATACATACATTTTTTTCTATTTGTTGCCTCATATTTTTTCGAAAGCACGTCTTGCAAACCAAAAACATTCTTTACTTCTCTCATTCATCAATAACATAAAAAGATATGAAATAAAATCATTGGACCTTGTAAAAGTGACTCGATTGTTAAAATCTCCCAGACGCATGGCTAAGAATAACCTAAAAAGTTGGGGTGGCTGGTTATTTTTTGACGGAACTCCAACGGAAATTGTTGCAATCATTAAATTCCGGGTGGTCGTCTCGAATTCAAACCACTCACTTCCAGACGGTGCCAAGAAGCCGACCTTTTCGGGGTGGGTGCAGAAAAGAAACAAGAATCAGACTGAATCGACTGCACACTGAGGCAGAAGAATCAAAAACTGACCTCCACCAACGCAAAAACTGTTTTTGCAATCGAACCTCAGGAGATATTTCCATTTCCAGGCTACTGGCTAGAACGACTTTAACAGCCCCCGCCCCCAGCCCACACATCTTTCCCTTCAGGGCAGTGGTCCTCAAACTGTATGCCGCGGCACAATACAGTGCTGCAACCATCTCTATGCTGTAAATCTTTCCAAATACGCAAATATATTTCGAGCATTGAATGTGTCCTTTATTAGGTATTATGTCTGTCCTGCTTCCGCCACAACGTTCTCAATCTACTGGTTTTATCACTAGATTTTGTAAGATCTCAACCATTTCAGCGTTAGGTGAAAAGAAAACAAGGGATAAATAGGTATATCAGAATGCCGTTGATATGAGGGGTACGTTCATTGCCTATTTCTTGGTGCACCGTCGTACAATAGAGAATGAGAATCATTGCTTTACGGTCTAGGATTTCGTAATTTCTGGATATGAGAGCATCTCTATTACCAATTGCCGTCACTGGCTAAATGACGGGCTGACATACCGAAAGAAAATTTGCTGACTTAGCTCTTTTGCGACTAGATGTGGCTCTTTTTTGGCACGGAGAAGAGAACTTGCTCATCTATTATCTGTCTTTCATGCTTGTTACAAGTAAATCAATAAAATCAATCCACGTATATGTCTTTCTCTCTCTTTCTCTCTCTGTGCAGTACTCTTTTTCACCCGTATCGAGA